>JAAOIU010167329.1:0-11377 GCA_018107765.1 Hypogeococcus pungens | reverse complement strand
CAAAAAAAACTTTCTTAAAATTTATAATTAAAAAAAAAAACAACTTTTTACATTGAAATATATTTGCCATTCACCATGGACGCGAATAAAAATTTTGCAGCTCACTTAGGTATGCATTATAAGCCCTTGAATAAAGCGTTCGCGTATTGTTTAGATCGTTTCGGACGAAAATGTATGTAGTAATTTTACAACAGATATAATCCAACACGAGCAATATTATCGTAGAAGGGAAATGCAAGGCGATAAAAACAATTCCGGCGTTGAACAAATTACCAAGTTGAATCAATTTCAACAATTTTTGCACCACTGTGAAACTCTAGCGCAAGTAACATACTCGGGTATTTATTTTCGGTATAATTTTTTACATTTTCCTAACACCCTACACTTCTGGATTTATAAGGATGGGCAAACCATTAGGTAAGCTTTAAAGCGGTGGTGTTGGAAGCGCCGCGCCCAGGCAGCAAAGCTGCGAAACCATAAGCGTAAAGAGTCCTTCTTATAATTTATCGCAGTCATAAATTTATATTACAACTAAAAACTGAAATGCTGTACATTATTTCGCGATGAAACCTTGCAGAATTGTATTATTTCCTGCTTTAAAACGTACTTGTACGCATTCTTTGGAAAATTCCGAAACGTATACGTGGTAAGTTCATTTGTTGGTAATATCTAAGGTTTCTTATGCTGATTTTACCTATACCTTTACGACGAAACCGCCAGCCCGTTTCACAGCGAGACTTTTGACGCTCGCGTTTATGATTTATTTCAAACCGTCTGACCGAATTACGATCAATGGAATGTGTAAAATGTAGGTACAATTTTTTACTTACGCATTTGAGAAATTTATAACCCCAAAAGTAGGTATCTGATACGCATGTGTGTGTCGAAGACTCGTAGTATTTGTAAGTACCTACGAGAAAGAAACCGTTTGCCTGTGTATCTAACTCCAGTTATAAAACTGGCCCCTTTTTGCCGGCCATTGACCTGCTTCAATTGTAATAAAAGGGTAACGTTTCGAGTTTGCGAGAATCAAAGAAATTGCAAAAAGCAAAAGCGTTTTGTAAAAGTTCGATTTTACCATCGAATATAACTTCAAGTAGTGCTTTATGAGATGGCTTTCGGTTTCGCTTTGAGCAGCAAAATGCTACTTGTAGAACTGTATTAGACTTTGAGGTGCTATATAGGTATTGTGAATACAAAGTATAAATTCGATCAAGTACTCAAATTCTTTCTTATCATTCTATCTTCGTTCGTTTTTATCGCTTAGTAGGTAAAATTTCTACAGACACCAAAATAAGACGAGAATTAGATTAGATTTCGTTGAAATTCACACTAAATTCACTCATTTTGTTCCTGACCCGATTAGATGAAAAATATGACTCCCGCAAACAACGTACTCTCCACGAGCTACCGTGGCAAGTACCCTGTCATCGGGCTGTTCCAAAGTGACCCATATACTACTATAGTTTATCTCGCAGCAAAAAGAAAAAATTTAACCAATAGAAAATTGCATTTGACAACTCAGTCGTATGATGTGATTAAGGTTATAAATGTTGAAATCTACTTTAGCAGTCATTTTTATTAGGTACCTCGTCATACACGTGTAAGAATGAAGATTGAATGATCAACGAACATTATTTGAAAATAATTTCTCGATTTAGAGCTCGTAAAAATAAAATGGTAAAAAATAACGCGTATCATTCGAGAAACTTTTATGTATTTCGTTTGAAATTGGAAAACAGAATTACATTTGTGTTCAAAAGCACCAACATTATACTGCGGTAATCGAAACACGTGGAAATTGTCTTACGACTCGATAAAGCAACGTAAAGGTATGTATAGGCATAAAACAAGACAAACCGTACGAGCTGAAGAATTTGTCAAGGGTTATAGCATATATCTGTGACTGTGTAGGTAAGTATAGTGCGAGAGCTTCGAGCCGACGGAAAACCGATCCTCATATTTAGCCGTTCGTACCACTTATGTATTCTACAGACGTTCAGAAATTTGCTTAAATAAAAAAATAAAAATAGAGGAAAAGAAAAGCAACTGGAAATATAGGCGTATTGTATGAAAATCTAGCGCAAAAATATACTATATTAATATTCGTTGAAAACAATTCCGAATTCACGACGAAGACAAAATCACGTTGAAAAAAAAAGATTTGAATTACCGAGTTTGTGTACCAATCTCAATAAAAAAAAAAAAAAAAAAATGAGTTTTGTGAGTGCATTGTTTCTCACGTGTGGTTGTGATATGACGATTGTGTGGTTTTCTTACAAATATAAATTAAAATTTAAGTAGAAGATTATTGAACTACATGTACTTAAGTATTCTAGTGCGAAATTCAAAAAATTTCCATTCCGAAAAGTTTAAAATGGTTTTTAAAAAAATTAAAATTGAATAAAATGAAGAATTAGAAATATTTGACTGAAGAAAATCAATTATTTTTTTCACAGATTTTCACTTTTTGTCTACAGATTCATTGAAAACTCTTATCTTTCAACATGAAAAAAATAATAGCTCAATCTATGCAAATTTTTTTTTCCAAAATATTTCGAAAATTTTTCAGCAAAATATTTTTGAAAATTTCGCTAGATAAATTTTCACTCCAGGATTATAACTTCTCCTCATAGAAATTGAAAAATTAAATTTTTACAAATAAAAAAAAACCTCATTTTTTTTCTTTTCAAAAAAAAGTAACTTACTTATATATAATTCAGTTTTTCCACTGAAAATTCAGCACTGCATTATTCTCTAAATAATAAAAAAAAAAATATTCACCAAAAAATCAATCATGTTTTTTCACTAAGAATCGATCATTTTTTTTTTTTACTAAAAATCAACAATTTTTCACTTTGAAGAAATCAATTATTTTTTTCCATTAAAAAAACTATAATTTTTTCACTAAAAAGACATTAGCGGTTCTTTAACTAAAAATTTGGCAATTTTTTCGCTTGAAAAAACAACATGAGTGCCTATGAAAAATCAACATTTTTTTAACCAAAAAAAAATCACCAAAAATCAATATTTTTCACCAAACAAAATCAACGTTTTATTCACTAAAAGAAATCAGCGTTTTCTCTCTTAAAAAATTTTACATTTTTTCAAAAAATTTGCTAAATTTTTCCACTTTTTACTACTTTTTTTTAAAATAGAAAATTGACAATTTTTTATACCGAAAAATAAATTAAATTCCTTTCATTAAATCACTTTTTTTTATTATAAAACATGTCAAAAATTCTTCGCAAAAAAAATCTTTGCGAATCGCTTCTCTATCTAATTCAAACAAGCTGACCAGCTCGACAAGTTGAGATCACCCGTCACCGGCGCGGCATAATCGAGCCAGTTCTCTTTTATGTACTTAGTTAATACCTAAACACTTGTCCGAAATATATGATACGAACTCTGTACCTACACTACAAGGTGGCGATATTCGTACACGTACGAGGCGACATTATAGTGTAAAAATAATGTTATTTATTACTACGTTTGACGTATATGGCTTGTTACAAAGTAAAACTCCGTTCTATAGTAACATCTGCGTGTAAAAAGTACATTTTATTAAGGTACACAGTTCGTAAACGACTCGACACAAATTCGAAACTTCTTAAAGTTGTTTTTCAAATTTTCGTTGCATCGAAGAAAAAGTTTCTTTTCGAATAAGTAAAGCAAAAAAAAGTGAGGAAGAGGATAAAACCTGTATTATGTCTTTTCTGTTTTTTTTTCTTCTCTCGCCAAACTTAACACTTCGTGAAAGAACTCTCGCTTCGAACGTGCTCTTTAATAACGGTTTATTGCAATTTGGTCAAAATTTATAAGTGCTATTTGAGTAAATTTGCTGTTTGATTTAATATGGCAAAACGAGCTCAGCTTCTGGTGTGTGTCGGTGGCAAATGCAAAGTTCCTGTTGTTGGAGATTTTAACGCGAACGAAATTTTACGAATGAGTTAGTATCGCGTCGAGTTTTTTGCACCGTGTAATGGCCTTTTTGAGTTGGTAAAATTTTTTTAATGGTAATCGTACTCGTAGGTGCTAGTTTGTGTAGGTATNTTTTTTTTTTTTTCATTTTAGTATTTTCACATTACATGTTGTAATTTTTTTCAAGTAAATTTTCCACGTAGACACTTTCTTTATTTACCTATTAATTTGAATCAATCGTTAATTTAAAAGATTCAATTTTTAAAAAAATAATGACAGGTAGCTGTAGGTCTAGATATAAATTAAATTTAAAAAAAAATTTCGATATCTAATTAAAGTAATTTTTCTGTCGCGTTAAAAATCTGAATCAACTTTACCAGCTTCTAAAGTAGGAACATGCAAAAATAAATCAAATGATTGCCGCCTCCGTTGCGTCCTATTGACATTTTAAACACTTGCAAATTCGAGTGTTAATTCGCTTAAATAATTTTTGTAGATTTGTTCGAGAGGGCGAATGTTCGAAAAAAGAAAAACTATTACTCGCCCAGATTGCTTGTTAATTCGAAGTAAGAAAATGACGTTTGTTTTGCCATCCTCGATTGTATTTCGAGCACTCGAAACTCTCGCGTACTACGTATAGAAAAGCTGAATTAAGTATAAAAGGAACCATAGCTGCGTAAGCGAAAAGGAAGTAAGATGGAAAGGCCGAGAGGAATGAGAGTCTACGCGAAAGTGTGGAATATTTTGAATTGTGATGCCGATGATGATTTGAGAAACAGGGTGAGAATGACGATTGCTCTACGTGTTATAATATACTATTTCAAAATCCAATTCTGAGTATTGTAATAACGTACCTACCTATACGTATTACGTTTTACAAGAAAATTCCGCCTTCTCTCTAGGTTTTTGTATTTCGACGATAACGTTGGTGAATGAGAATTCTCGATTATAAAAACACTTCGCCAGTATCGAGACCTATTTTTTACATCGATTTGCAAAGTAAATCGAGATGTTTGCTTTTGTCAAGATAGCAGATTTCTTTAATATATACCTACACCGCACTGTGCGATGCAATGCGATGAAAAAGACGTACGCTTTCGAGTGCACGACTCGCACCCTCTCGGAGAATAAGAAAGAAAATACCGTCTTAGACGAGGCGAGTTTAAAAAAAAAAGAAGAAATTATAATCCGCGTCGAAACTTCTCTAACAGCAGAAACAATTGAAAATTCAACGAAAAGCCTTAAAATCAAACTCGAACCTAACTTTTTACAAGTAACAAACGGATTATCTGACGGAAGTGATACTGTACCACAGTAGACTTATATCGATGCTGAACACGTGATAAGTTGTGCTTGTGTGTATCTCGGCGTGTTTGTATTTTTACTCTATCGTGCCGATGCATGTTTTCTGGACAGTGGAAAATCGAAATGGCCAGCTAAGCGGACCGGTCCCCGGTTTGTTTCAATTTTAGATTATTCTTCGTTAACTTTTTGCCCATACATATATAGGGTGGGTAGAAATTGAAAGTCCATCCTGTTTAAAACTTTTTTCCTCGTATACTCAGATCCGTCAGATTTAACTTTGTTTTTCCTCCTTCTCTGCTGCCCGTTCGACGGTTTGTTGTTGATAACTTAATTCTTGCTCCCTTTATTGATTGCCTTGTAATTAAAGCGTTAAAAAAACTTTTTCATTAGATCTCGTTTTCAATTAGTTTCTATCAAAGTTTAATACCGGCAGGGAGAAATTGTTCAGCTTCTTTTTTTGTGTGCGGCTGCGGCAGGAAAAATATAACAACGATGTATCTGCGAAAGATGAGTTTCGTTGCTCTGAGCATCGTTCAATTTACCAACTTTTGATATACATATATATTTTTTTCAAGTTTTTTTTTGTCTGCTCCTAATTTAATTCGAGATGAAAGTTACATTTTTAGGTGATTTTTTTTCTTTCATCACTAGAATGATTGTTGTATTTTTTATTCGATGGTGAACGCGACTGTGTGGTTTTGAGTATTCGTTGGTTATTATTTTGCCTTTCGCAGTCGGCATCATTATTTTTACGTCTGTGTACATAACGTTTCGCGATTTTACGAAGTTCAAGGCGCAGGTACTTCTTTTGTACTCTGAACCTAATAATGAGACAATCAATGAATCATGATGTCTCGCTTTTTTTTTTATTTAACGTTTGTTTTGTTTTTTTTTTGAAAAACTTTCTGTTTCCAGAGAGTTTCTCAAATTGATCTCATTTGATGAAAATAAGTCTAAGCATGGGTAGGTGCAGAAACAGCATCTGCAAGTCGATAAATTCTTTTGGACATTTCAACATATTTTTGTTAAATTGAATTTTTAATTGATATTTTTTCATTGAAAATTCGATATATTTTTTTTTATCCAACATTCAAAAATGTAATTTGCTGGTACTCTGCTAAAAAGTGATATGTCCAAAAAATTGTTTTTTGGGTTTTTGGTATGGCTGGAAAGAGGAGATCGAGCACTTTCGAACAACTTCATAAAATGTCTAAAGAAAAAAGAGACTTCATGAAATAATACTTACTTTATAAAAAAAAAGTAACGAGGGCATTTGCTCAGCAAAAAGATATGTCCCAAAATGTCCTCATTCCGCACACCCTCACTACTTTAAATCAGCAGGCACCTTTCTTTGTATTATATCCAAAGATTTTTTTGGTTTTCATTGTTTTGAAAACAACTTGAAAACTCTATTTTGTACCATAACACTTTATTGCTATTTTTTATTCCTTGGTGGATACAACAATTCGAATTTGATTTCAATTTTTAGTTTTTTTGAACACTTTTTTGCGCATCTCTCAAAATTTTTTCAAAGGCGTGAAATTTCATCAAATTTGAAAAAAAAATATCCTTAAAAATTCAAAAATTCAAAACTTCTAATTTTTTTATAAACTTTAATTTGAAATTTTGAATTTTTTTAGAAGCCAGTTTTTTAGTCCATTTGATTTGTATCGGTGAAATATCATCTTTTAGAAGTTTATTTTTTATTTTTCATCTGTGCGTCCTAGACCTTCTTTACGCCAATTAAAATTTTCTCAAATTTTTGTCAGGGGAAGTACTTATTTTTCAAAAAATAATTTTTACCCTGTTCTCATCAAAAAATATTCCTCCCAATACGTAAGTAGAGAAGCACTTATTTACCTACTTATGCGCCTTCTACCCGAATTTTTCAATTCATTCTTTTTTGACAATTTCAAAGAGTTCAATGAATAGATACGAACAAAAGATGATCGAATACTTACCTACTTACTTGAAAAAAAACTAGTCGTAGAAGTCTTTAAGGAGGATTTGATAATGTAGTAGGTGTGTATTTCGAGAGATTATTATCTACTATTTGAAGTGTTCAAGGTCATTTTATCGGGCGCAGAATGTAAAGAAATTTCACATTTTTTTTTTTGGTTTAGAAATGTAAATGTCTCGTGAAAACAATCAAAAAAGCAAACACATCACTCACACAAAAAAAAGAAACAGAAACATTTCATTCACTCTCGATGGATTTTCTGTACAAAACAACCATTTTCTCGATCATGCTCAACCTCGTTATCATACTTCTTCTCGCCCAAACATGCGATTGAATAAATGGTAGTTATTGAAAATAGAGGAGAAAGTAATAACACTAATGAGAACGGATATACACAAAGGANCTCCTTTATATGCCTTTTTTTCCTCTTCCTTCTATCAAACAATATAATTAAACTTCGCTGCTTTTGTATTCTAAGAAACTTATTTTCTCAAAATATTTATACCTAACAATTGAAGGCTATAAAATTCAATGTACCTATTCGAGGGGGAAAAAAAGTTTTATTCAGTCGAGAATTTGAAATCTGCTCCAAGTTTTGAAGTATTTCTCCATCAAGAACGTAGACCTTTTTATCACACCTTACGCCATTTGTACATTTTATCCGGCACCGAAGAAAATTCATATACAAGCGAGACGTCTTGCTGAAGAATTTTTAATAGGAAAAATTTCACACTACGAGTATAGGATCCGTTCCTCGTAGGTACCTACCGGCTGAAATTATTATCATAAAGTTGAAACAGTAAAAAATATGAGACGTTGCTTATAAAATACAAGTCGACTTGTTAGAACAAAAAACTGTACATGCATAGTTTTTGTATATGTATCTATGCACGGGAGGCGTGATAAAATGGAGAAAAAACGTGAAAATTTATCGACAAGGGTTTTAATAATGGAAGCTGTTCGCCGGAAGGGTTGAAATTTTGGTTGTTTTCCAAAAATTGATCTCAAAGGATACATCTACGTAAGTATACGTATACATAAGTATTCATATATTCTACGTGTGCTTTGTACCACCACGATCGACTCTCCTGTTAGGTATCTAAATCGAAAGTTGAAAATAGTTTGTATATGATCCCAAACCGACGAATCGCCTATAACGGGAATAAATTCTGTTGCTTTTTTTTGTTTTTACGATGGTGCTGTATGTGTGAAGTATCGTGCTGTTTTTTTTTTGTTTTGTTTTGTTTTTTTAGCAGGCTAATTTTATACATATCTATAGATACCTACTACGTAGTTTACATACAATAAATGGAACTTTTTGACCCTTTGAGAATTTCTCAAGTTAATCGAAAGTTGAAACCGATCTTGAAATTTATTTTTTCGAATAGAAAGTCTTAACTTAGTAATTCGACGGTCTTAATCAACTTTAGGTGGCTAAGACGTAAATTATGGATTTCTTTTGGGAGTTTTGGAAGAAGCACAACGATTCGAGTGCATATTAATGGCTTCGAATTTAAACTGAATAATTTACTATTGCCGAATACGAATTCCGAATCTGCATATAGTTGTGAAATCAATTTGTTATTAACGAGCTTCGTCTATACTCGTGTATCTTATTAGATAAAGGTACCTACACGTTTCCGTGGAAGTTGCAATACATGTGACTTGAATTTATAGTTATACCTTGGTAAATCTGTACATGTGTAGCTACATATAAGCATATCTACCTGATTTTTTTACTGCAATTTTTCTCACTTGCTTCGAAATAAAGGTACACAGATTCGTCTAATAATTATCTTCGACGTTTAAAAATTCTCTTTGTGTATTATGTAAATCAGCTGTACCTACTTTAATAAACGCTATTAAAAAGCGACAGTAACAAGAAAACTGATCCTGAGGGAATTTTTCGGCCGCTTTGGGATAAGTATTTATTTGCATAATTTAATTAAATAAACTTTTTTGTTGAAATGTTTACGAGGTTTGTTGATCATTTTCTGTACAATAACTCGGACTGGTGAGCTAAGTTTTCTTTGAAAGTCTCGAAAAATCTTATTAAATCTTATTGTAAAAATTTATTTTGTCGCGGATTTGAAACTTTTGAAGGGTGTCGTGTTAGTCGTGTTGATAAATTTTTCTAAGATTTTAAAAAGTTTTCTTTGTTTTATAGACTGTCTATTGAAGCTGTTTAATAACAAAATCACAAGTTTGAAGATTTTTTTCTCAAATGAAACGAATGCTTTAGGCGAAAGATTTGTCCATATTTTCATTCTATTTTCAGATTTAGGTAAATGTAGAAGTTTACACGAATTTCATTAATTTAAATTAAATGATGAAATTACCTAATTACTAAATGAAGCTGATTTAACGTTAACAACGGCGAGTATCGAACAAAAGAAGAAATGTACCGGAAACATCAGCACGTTTCAACCTGTTAGCGCACAGATAAGCCGGCAATCATGCTGATATCATAAAACGTGAATAAGTTTTTTCATTACCTATCTTTTAAGACTTCGAGGATATTTTTTAAAATACTCTCGAAATTCTTTTTAAAAAAAATATTCTTTCTAAATTAAAATTACTTGGATAAGAAAAAACTGCTCGTGCACCTACCTTTGAAGAGATTTTGAATGTGTCCGGTAATACCTATATTTTGTGAACGATAACAGAACACAACGAACGACTAATTTAATTTTAAAATATACAACAATTCGAAGTTCACTCGAAATAAATCGATTATTCATTAATTAACAGTTTTAGTTTGAAATGAATTCAAAAATTTGTCACCATTTTGAACAGACGAGCGAGAAAAATCATTCAGATTCTGTTTTAAAATACTATCATTACTGTAAATATGTTGAAATTAAATACAAGACGAACAACGCACACGCCGTATGAATAAAATATGGTTCCTCAACTAAGAGTGAATTTCTGTACAAAACGTAAAATTTCCAGTTGATTAAAAATTACGTAAAAAAAATTTCGAGGCGATATTACGCGGAGCTGGCGAAAACACGTTCGAGAGCAGCAGTGCATATAAACAGTACTAAAATCGTCAAGTTAACATTTAACTCGTAGGGATGAAAACGGTAAAGCTCAGCTTCTGTTGCCAGATTCAAAGATTGCGAAAAGAAAATTTAGAATGGCGCAGGCGTGCAAATTTCAATTAAGGTATTCTCGCTGTGCCTTTTTTACCACAATTATTTTTTCTCTGTAAGTATCTAACGCAGATTTATCTAAAAGGAAAAGTGTGAAGATAATATAAATGTAATTCTATTTGTCAAGGTATCGCGTAGGTATTTTTCTCACCGTCATCGATGTTATAAAATTTTGTCGGAAATGCGAACAATTAATATACCTACTTTGTTTAATTGAGATACAGAATGACGATTTAACCCTTTTATACGATTGCAATAAAACGAGCAAATTCGGCCGTATGATTTTATATCGAATTTTAACCGCTATTAAAAAGCTATTAAGTTACGATTGCGCATTTGGTGGGCGATGGAGGGAGAATTCGATATGGTTGGATATTTTTTTTCTTTATGCTAAAGCGAGAAACGGACGTAGCATGGGCGTTTTTGCCATATCGGGGGTTAATGTAATTTCTATAGCAGAAGTTGATGAATTATTGAATGGAAAGTTTGAATTAGGTACTTTGAAAGGTGGCCTAGAATGAAAATTCTGTGTGATTATGCCGATTTAATGAAATGAACTTTTACTTATTTAGTTTAGTGACTTTGACGTGACGACCTGTCGTATAGACATATTTGCGAAGAAATCTATGCACGTTGTCGACTCCACTTAGAATAATAGGTATGATCATTTCTTAGGAAAGTAAATTCAAGCCTTAACCCTTTCAGACCCGAAAAGAGACATACCATACGTTTTTAAAAATTTTCATGGGGTGTCAGTTAGTTCCCCGTGCTGGAGGAAGGAAAAAATTGTAAGAAATTTTTGGAAACTGAAAACCCAATATAGGAAATAGGTACCTACCTACGTTACCTACATTTACATTTCCTGTACGAATTCAGTTATTATTGTTGAGTGAAGGTGGTGGTACTGTCCATTGGCAAAAATTAATTTAATTGCATGAGAAATTTCACACCCCACCTCCCTATGAACCACATAACACTCTTTCAAATTTGAAAAAATTCTTGAATTCCGAAAGTTGGTGCAATAATTTTTCAATAC
>JAAOIU010167223.1:0-22472 GCA_018107765.1 Hypogeococcus pungens | reverse complement strand
ACTACAATAACCACTGCGAGAATTTGAGCACTTACAGGGAACAGTTTGAATACTCTGAACCAAGTTACTTTCAAACCGAAGCCTTTTCTGTAGCCTACCAAAGGTACTTTTACTTCTGACATGCACAATGAGAATACCGTCAGCAAAAAGATGGTTCTAAACAGTTCGGAAGATAACAAGGGTAGGTAAGTATAAGCTTGTGGAACCAGAATTGTACTAAATTCTTACAGCATTGCGATTCCCCAGTGTTTAGAAGATGCTTCGGCAGCATTTTCAAACAACGACAGGCCAACTAACGAGACCGTAGGTACAATAGTTAAAGGTGTGACGAATCTTAAAATCATTCCAATGATACCTAAATAAAATGAAGTTAGATGCAGTTATTGTCTTGGAAGTGCTAAATAAATAAATTTTCAAAAATACCGCAATATCCAATTAGAGTTTGAAACAAAGCAGATACAATGATAGCTCCTGACAATTCACGCATTCGAAGCTGCCACACTTCGGTTTGATTTTCAGCAGACATTGAATCTAGAACCTCACTCGATGGACATCGCCATTGAGGCTGATTCAAAATAGCCAAAGTAGGTACTAAGAATGATATTGTGCCACCTTGCACAATTGGCAAACTATTCAAAAAAGATATTATAGGCGTTTAAAAATACAAATTCAACGGCCATGCAAAAGTGTTTACAATCGTTATTACCGGCATCCGAAAGTAACCTGAATAAAAGTTACAATTCCGGTGACAAATATCATTGTCGAAATAATGTACCCTTTGGCAGGATCATCATCTTTCATGCACAAGGCTGGCGTAAGAATAAAAGGAATGGAAACAATGGCTCCAATCATCGTTAAATAATGCTTGAATGAGAATGAATAAATTCAAACATTTACATCTTTATGAGAAACAGCTACATTCAAAAAAGATACCTGTAAGGCCATGAAGATAGACAAGTACCAAGGAGGAGTGTCATCAAGACCGTAAATAATGTTAGTATCTTCTTCTTCAATCGGATCGTTGACCCCATATTCGGCATTATTTCTATTTCTTACGCCCATATTGCGCTATGAATTTTCTTTCAAATTAAGAAATCTTCGCATCGTTACACTTAATAAAAGTAAAATTACCCACTTACTTATTAATTAATAATAAAAAAAAAAAAAAANAATGGATGATTCCGTACCACAAATGTGAACTTGTACCGGCCCTCGTCGGTGGAAGAATCTGATGTCAATTCGAAATAGTAATAATAAAAAACATGATAAAGTACTCGTTCTCGAGTTTTTAGATAGGGTGAATACTTGTCCAAACATAACATCAATAATTCGGCGCCGTAAAGTTACTGAAGCTCCTTGTGAGACAACAAGATAACGACAATTTTATTGCAGACAAATTAAATAAAAAATAAGTCGTTGTCAAAGTGACACTTTAAAATTAAACTTTTTCTAAAATACGACGCAAATGTTCTATTCGGTGATCAGCAATAAAATTCGTGGTGGATCACCGCCCATGAGATAGATAACAATTCAAGATTGTAATGCAATATAACTTACACGAGTCGTTTCGAGTATTTCGTGACGCTTCGTTCTCAATAGAGCAATCACCTCGGCAATGAAAATCGAAATATACGAAATAATACGATAATGAAAATTCAACACAGCATCAAATATTGAAAATATTTATTTAAATACAATAAACGAGGACTTACAAGAAATCTTAAGCCTTAACAGCGAACAATCTGGGAGGAAAAGCTTGGTTCTTACGGATTTCCTTCATCGTCTTAATATTTTTTTCTTTTTTCGTCAAAGCTCGGCGAAGGGCTCTAGTTTTCTTCGGTCGTAAATCTAATGGCTTGTATTTTTTGTTCTGTAAAGAAAACCACTCAGATTTAGAATATATCGATATAATGAATTGAGCAGTAGATACGTCATTACCCACTTTGAACAGTTTACGTAAATTCTCTTTCTGTTTCTGGTGCATAACAATGTACACTCTGGCGATAGCTTTGCGTACAACACGACTAAACAATACAGAAAACAAAGCCAACGATATAGATTAATATAAGAACGGATTAGATTTCAACAAGTAAAAAGAAACTCACATTTTAGACAACTTGGAAGCGGCACCGCCGGTGACTTTCGCCACTCTCAAGTTGGCCAATTCCGTCTTCAATTCATCGAGCTGTTTCGTTAATTCCTTTTTGTCCTTCGTTCTCAACTCCGAGCAGCGAACCCTCTGAAAAAATTATTCGCAAGATGAGTATTCGACGACGGCGAACACCGAATCGATGGAGTAGCGTTTGAAAACTAGCTCCATTGTAAAGCAACTTTCAGACATAGTTTTTTATTGGAAACAAGGGTGGATAATGAACAAATATATTCAATAAATAATCACTCACCATTTTGATAAATCTTGGTTAATTTTCAAAATGAAAATTATAATTTTTTCACCACGCGATCACTAGAAGATATGTCACGCATGTTATGATTACGCTGGATCTGATGAAATTTTTTGTGTTTTGGGTTGGCGATTTACGTTAGTTTTTGACGGCAATGACGCGATGACGTCACGAATAGTGAAAGGTAAAGAAAAGTATTCTAACTTTTTGAAATAAACTGAACTTTGGCCTGATGGATGATGAAGGTTGAAATTTTTTTTTTTGATCATCTTCACTTTGATAAGGAAAGCGCGCCTTATTTTTATAATTATTATTTTTTCTTGGTGTCGTTGAAAAATTCGAATTCGTGGAAAAGTATCGCTANATTTTATATTCTTTGCAATCCTTCAAATATGGAATAATTCTTGGTAAGCATTAAATAACAGCTCTTCCCTTTAAATTCTTTTTATCAGGTAGTAATACTCTCAACCGGTAGTAATCTTTTTCAGAACTTTTCCAATATAGAATTGCTGTTAAAATCAACACTATGAAGTGTTTAACACCAGAAATAGCATGGCATAATCGAGATCCCGTATTCAGCATCGATATTCAACCTCGCACAGTCGGTGAAAATGTTTATCGTCTAGCTTCGGGTGGTTCAGATACCCACATTCTGGTACGTACTTTTCTTGCGGAATTCATGCGGATTCAATTGAAAAATGATTAATATCCTGTGATTTTACGCAGATTTGGTACATTCATTACGATTATAGTCCTACTTCCAAAGGTATCTCCAACATAGAATTTGTCGCTGATTTGACTCGCCATCAAAAAGCGGTGAATATTGTTCGTTTTTCGCCGTCTGGCGAATATTTAGCTTCCGGCGATGATGGTGAATTACTTTTACAAGTATTTATCGCATAAATATTAATAAAATTGTGTTTTATCGACATCCGCCTGTGTGTTTCAGAATCAGTTATTTTAGTTTGGAAAAAGAAAAACGACTCAGATAATGCAGATTTTAGTGATTTGGAGACTGATGATAATAAAGAACATTGGACTTGCGCTAAAACTCTAAGATTACACATTGACGATGTTTACGATCTCTGTTGGTCTTCCGATTCGACCCATTTAATCAGTGGTTCAGTAGATAATACTGCGATTATGTGGAACATAAATTCTGGTGAGTTTACTTGGAAAATTATTATCAAAAATAGTGAAATTTTGTACTTCAAACCATTCATTTGAAATTAGGAACGAGCCTCGCCGTTTTTAGAGAGCATAAAGGATTCGTACAAGGTGTTACCTGGGATCCTTTACTCAAGTTTATGGCTACTTTGAGTAGTGATAGGTAAATTTGAGAACGTTTACACCGTGTTATGACCATGAACCTAGGTTTTTGATAACCGTTTATTGTTTTTCAGAACACTTAGAGTGTATTCAACGGCGAATAAAAATTTAGTGTGTCAATGTAGCAAAGCAGTTATTCCTCAACAAACACCAAAAGAAGAACCATCCTCAGCGACTAAAATATTTCACGATGATACCTTGAAAACTTTCTATAGACGATTGACTTTTTCGCCGGATGGTAGTCTTTTAATTGTGCCCTCTGGTATTTTGGAAACTCAGTCGCTACCTCAATCGTCTTCTAATACGGAGCCAGCTAAGCCCAAAAATGCCACCTATATTTTCTTAAGGAATAACTTTAACGAGTAGGTTATCAAAAGCAGTTTCAGTTTTCTTTTTGCATGTATTTAAAAAATTATTAATTTTCTGAACATCTCAAGGCCGATAATGTATTACCCATCTGGTGATCAATTTTCTGTTGCTGTGCGTTGCTGCCCCATACTTTTTCAATCCAAAACACCGATCGAGAAAAAAATATTTGAGTTGCCTTACAAAATGGTTATCGCAGTGGCCACTAAAAATCACGTACTTTTGTACGATACTGATCACGCTGCTCCATTTGGCTTAGTTACTGATATTCACTACACTCGGATTACTGATTTGTCATGGTAAATAAAGAAGTGAAATGAGGCGGTTCATTGCAAAATCTAACGATTAAATTTTGTCTTAGGTCTCACGATGGTCTTCTGCTAGTTATTTCATCAACCGATGGATTTTGTTCGTTTGTAACCTTCGCTGAAGGAGAATTCGGTGAACGATGGCAGAAAGCAGAAGCATCGCCTGAAAAGCAAACATAACAAGTGATTATTCGAAGCTTGTAAATTTAATGTTGTGATTGTTTTATAATTACTATTATTATTTTTTTTTTTTACGAAAAATATATTTCATGTAACTTTTATATCGAAGAGTTTTTTTCACCTTAGTTGCTACTTTTCTTTGACTGAATATCATTCTTATCTTTAGCTAATTTCGGCCTAGCAGCTGCATATCCCAGTTTGAACACACTCGGGCTTATAACATTTTTTGGAATATCTGTCGTATTATTTGGAAAATCCTCTAATAACAAGTGAGGTGCCAGTAAAGTCATTATTCTCTGGAAAAATCTCGAGTAAAAATTTTTTTCAATTAATCTATTATTTTTACAAACTTACTTTTGTATTGGTTGTTAATCCGATATCGGTGAACTTGAATTGCCATTGTTTTAATCCTAAATGAATCAGCATCATTCTAAAATACGACGAGAAGTCATCGGCCAAAAAATGCCAACTGTTCGCAGTATCTAATAACCAAATGGAAGTTTTGATCGCTGGTTTCTTATTCGGAGATGAAATTTGTTCAGACGGATCGTTCAAGTGATAAACCAAACATATCGTACCGACATCATCGTGTTGACTTAGAGTAAAAGCCATCATTTGATTAGTTTTCATATGTTCATGGTGGTTTTTCTGCTTTCTGGGATTGTGATAGTGTAAGTGATGATCGTCGAATTTACGTTGATTGCCGAAACGAAGTTTGCGAACGTTTGTCAAAGAATTTATTTTTATTTCACCGCAGCCAATGA
This sequence comes from Hypogeococcus pungens, assembly GCA_018107765.1. Classification (NCBI taxonomy): domain Eukaryota; kingdom Metazoa; phylum Arthropoda; class Insecta; order Hemiptera; family Pseudococcidae; genus Hypogeococcus; species Hypogeococcus pungens. The sequence continues at coordinate 17,123 of JAAOIU010167223.1, read as the reverse complement.
AGGAATCTCCTTCAAAAAAGTAAATGGTTTTTGTAGATTAATTTTGTCCATTTAAAAAAAATACACCCGATTTAAGTACGTACTTTCTCTCTTATAATCTTCTGTTTGACTTTTCCAAGTGAGGAAGAAGCCATCAGTAGAAGCGTAGAATTCTTTCAGATCTTGAGGTAATGTTATAGAATTATTCTGTTCCCAAGCACTGATAGTTAGTCGATTACATGGTATGCGGTTTTCGATATTTAAGGAAGTAATTGTTTTTGTGTTTCCTTGGAAAATAAATTACGTATCACAAATTGAAAAATTGAATTTCAAGTTGCAGAAGTCGGTCGTCACTTACTCAATTTCGAAACTAATCCTAAAGTAAGTATGTCTAGAAACAGATCTTTTTCGGATTGATTATTTGATGATGAATTTGACATACTGAATTGCCTGTTTCGGTAATTTACACAACACCGATTCCTGCAGATAAAACTATTTTCATGTTGTCATGGTTAACTTTCTAAACAAGGTGAATAGTACCTACTTGATCAAGATTCAAGATTTATCAAGTTGTGGTGGGTGTACGGAGGAAATTGTCGCTGAAATAAGTACACCTACCAATATATCGTCATCTGTATTCAATAACTAAATTGGTTTATGAAATAATGGATTAACCTTCGTAAGTTCGTGGAAATCATCATCGTTGAATTTACTTCTTCTGTCAGATTCAAAGCATAGGTATTATTGTTAATGTGAGTCAAACCTTGTACGATTCGGTTACTTCCAAAACAGAAACAGCGAAGTATCGATCGGTTTCGCTTGGTGTATACTGTACCCCAAGCGAACGCAGAATAGCGACACTTTTCAAGGAAAAAATCACGGAATTATCAACTGTGTAATGAAACACATAAAGCGCATACTCATTTAAATCGATTTCTGTCTTCCCCAAAACGCAACAATAATACCTGCCTTAATTCCTTATTTATTCGTGTTAGCCAAAAACTATTTTTGCGATATTTTTCGAATTCAAAATGACTTGATTTTAAACTTAAAGTGATTCGTTTTCGTTTGTTGAAAATGCAATATTCTTCGAACTGATCATTAATTCGGTGATTGAGCTGCTAATTCTGAGAAATATGTCGGCATGCTGTAATAATTTCAGGAATTTACTGTGGCAGATGGGGAGCGACGGAGATGATTTGTGTAGTCAATTTAGTCGATATATATCGCCAGCGTATCACCATGATAAATGTGAAAGGTGCCTATATCTTCAATACACCAAGATGCGCTTACCATAAGTTATTTTCACGTACATTTTATCCACAGGTGCGTTCAAATGAGACTGTATTCTATGAATAAGGGTGAAATCACATTTGTTTACTTTGTATTCATCATACTTCTGCTACTTGCCTTGATAATCGGATTATCTGGTATGTGTGAATGTACCTACTTGAGTTTTAATCTTATTAGAAGACAGTGTGAAACATATTGCGACACCACTTTTTTCTTATACAGGTCCACCAATCGAATACACTCATTATAAGAACATCTCGGAATCAACAACTTCAATGATATTTGGTCAAAATGGTTTAGAACATGGTGGTCCATTCAATTTAACAACGCCACCTTTGACTAGATACAACAAGCAGTTATGGTTATTCGCCGTTTTACACACAGAAAATGTCGACGGTTAGTTTTTTCATTCTTATAGGTAGATACTTGGATTTTTGCAAACGAAGTCGAAGAACAGTACGTAAGTGCAGGTTTTTTTTTTTTTCCTCAGATGAAGTATATGCTGAGAATATGCTATTGAGTGTTTCTGCAATTGAATTGCGTTCATCACAAAATGATCAAAGCATTCATAGTAAAAACCAAACCGATGCATCAGCTATATTCCAAAAGTACACTTTCAAAAATAGGTTAGTAAAACTGAAGTTATCAATTAAGTACCTAAGTTATCTTACTTTGTTTTTTATTCCGCATTCATGCTCGATTTTATTTTTTTAGAACGAGGCATGTACAATGTAACAAACGAATCTGTGATCCTATTATGGTGGCTCACTTAGGATATATTAAATTTATTAGATATAGATTCTACGTCAAGTTTCACCATCTGGAAAGTTTCCATAGAAAATACACGATCAAACAAGTTACTTTTGTGGTAAGTTACTGATCAAATGGTCACCAAAAATTTACTGAGATGGCGGATGCAGATTTTTCCTTCATCATTTCAGTTTAGGAGTTACGCTCCGGAATACACCCAGATTGAAATGTCCTTCCGAATCATTTACGTGATAATGACTTTCTTCGCTACGGTAATCGTTTTACACAGTAGGCGCTTACGCTTTTGCTCAAGATCAATCTAATCAATATTTTAAAATAAATTTCAGTTATGGTTTGGAAACTCTTTGCGTAAATATGCCATTAGTGATTGGGCATACGAACAAAAATGGCTAATGATTTTATTACCTTTGTTGTTGTTGTACAATGGTAAGTTTTTTTTGAAAGAGTTGCCATTCGAGAGGTTTGAATTTTATTATTTGATACAAGTTTTTCATTGATTTTAGGTCCCACTTATTCTATGACTACGCTTTGTGATCACTGGTTAATCGGCTTTATTGACAGCATCTCCCAAATTACATTCTTAGCTGGAACCTTATTATTCAACTTATGCATTTATCACGCGTTTAGACAGGTTAGGTGCCTGATGTTTGCTGTAGGAACAATAAGAAGTTAATCACCTATTCGTGGCAATAATGAGGTATTCCTTTCTGTTACAGAATGAAAGACGGTTCATTCCATTTTATTTGGAAAAAGTTGTTATTGTTTTCGTATTATGGGTGCTCTCGGTTACTATCGCTTATTACCAAAAAGTATATGAATATTTGGATTACAGTTTCAGTTTCAAATTGGACTCGGTCGTGTATCAGGTACCTTGCTTATAAAACTAACTAAACTACCAGTAAAGTAACTGATGAATCAAAATTCTAATTAATACCTTTTATAGACTATTACAAAATGGTGGGTTTTGTTCGTTGTCTTCTACATGATTTACCTACTTCTATCCATGCTGAAAGCTTATACGGATCTTCGAACTATGCCATTTTTTGGTAAGCTGTTTTGGTAAATCGCGAAATTTTGATTAGCTTAAATTATACCTAACATAAGTAATCGTATAGGTAAGTACTTTCAATGTCGTATGGCTTAACGCGTGGATTATTTCAGATAAACGATTACGATTTGCGACTACGAATGTGGCAGTTCTAGGAACAATTTGGTACGGTACTTGGTGTCTTGACTATGGAATTACCGGTATCCTCGAAGATCAATACACAGCAGATATTAAAGATAAACAATCTCATTCGACATCCGTAACATTTATGGCATTATACGCTTCGCTCAATTTTTACGTTTATCTCATGGTTTACGTTTATTCTCCAGCGCAGAAATCAATATTTGGTAAGTACCTGACCAAATCGTAAATTCATCAGCTGAGCCTAGATAAGAAAAACCCGTATATATGATGTTTGTTTAGAAAACGTTGTAATGAAAGACAACCCCACTTTTTCGATGATTAATGACTCTGACGAAGATGATATCACTACGACAACCATACCTACTAAGACAAGATCAGCTACCGATAAATTATCTTTGTACGCATCCGAAGATGACGAAGATGAAGACAGTCTTTGTCCATTGAATAGAGCCACCGCACAGAATCGCACCGATGAAAGTGATTAAGTATTTTTTACATTTATATAAAAAAAAAATTGTTGGTTGTACAGGTGAAAATTGGGTGGTTTATTTTATATTTTATTAATCTAGCTCCGTTCCGTTTGTACGAAGTGATTTTATAATTTTGAAAATTATGTAATAAAGGTAATGTTGAAGCTTATAATGGAATCACACGATAACCATAAATCTGAAAGTTAAAATGCTTGTACTGAGTATTCTTGGTAAAGATAAAAAAGTATAAAAAATAGGTTATTCGAATTCTATAAAAACTGCACCTAAGAACTAGAGACTAAAACATTAAAAAACTGTAACATTATTCAAAATAAGAGTCCACTGAAATGCTCGTTAATATTCCACTGTTCACAAGATATGAACGACATTCTGCAAATCTGCAACTTTGATCGAATTTAGAGCAACACCTTCGACTCTGAAAACAACGGTAAAAATAATTAGCAACCACGATTACAATATTTACAATCTTTCACTAACTTTTCTGACCTGTTGAAAAAATCCATAGATGTTCGGCACTTGTTAGGTTCAGAATCATCTCTAAATTGTATCGGGATATCGTTCGTTTCTTGTAAATCGCAATTTTCAACGACCATCTCGGTGCCATTTTCAAGCTGAAAAATTCCACAGATGAAACATTAAACGGGTACTACAAGTTGTAAGGAATGTTTTACTGCAAACCTTGAGGCAGACGTCATTATTTTGAAAAACGCAATCCATAAGATGAACCGTTGATCCTTTCATGCATAAAATAGCGACACTGAAATCTTTGAAGGTACACTTGCGCGCAATTAATGTACCCTTCGAGTGGACGGTAATAGCGCTCATGGAAGCTGGATTGGTATTTTTGAAAAATACCGAATCTAAAAATGTCGTTCCTTTAACCGCTACTGCAGCTCGAGATGATTGTACTTCGATCATGATATTATTCATAACAACGTTTTCTCCGATGCTTTCAAATAAACACCAATGCGAACGAGCCTCCGTTATTTTCGGTATATCGGTAGAACCTAAACCTTTAATGGTAACGTTATGACCAAGATGCTCGTTTCCCGACACTGACTGCAGGCTTGGTGCGATGATAATTGTATCGCCTTTGATATAATGTAAGAGAGCTTCGTTCAATGTATTCGTACTTCGTCTGAAAAAAAGAATGAAATCAGTTTCTTCAATAGATGAACATTTCATTATTTGGTAACAGCCATTTACAAGTATAATTCCGATTCAGAAGTGGATTTCAAAGCTTGATCGAAATATTTGGCGGCGTCCTTAGTAGCACAAGATGGCACGACAGTAATAATTCCAGCATTTTGATGTTCTTCTTCAATATTCAAATCTAAGGATTTTCTGCAACAAAAAAAAAAGAAAGAAAGAAAGCAATGTACGTATTTGCTATAACCCAACATTACAGTGATTAAGAGTCGATAAAAATACCTCAAGTCTGGGTTTTCCCAATGCGATAGTTTCTTTTTAATTGAATCCAGTTCTTCGCTTAATTTGACAAGTTGTACGACCTCTTTGTCACTCATTTCTCGGTCGCTGATAACGGGATCAAATTCACTTTGCAAATCTTCAATTTTGTTGTATAATTCTTTACCTTTTTCTATCAGTTTTTTGATAGTCTTTGCCGTAACGTAATGCATATTTCCGTTTAACATATCGTAAAATCTGAAACCAGGGCGATAAAATTAATCGATTATCATACCGAATTGTAAAAAAAAATTTAATTCACTAACAGCTTAAGCCTGAACAAAAAATGTGATTCGATCCAATTCTCTGTTTTGCTGTCCTCTTCATCCCATGGCCACCACAAATGGTTATAAAAAAATCTGTAACCATTACAAGAATTATTTACAACGAAAGTCAAATCTAACAAACTTGGATTAAAATTCAGTCACCTGAAGCTATCCAAACATTCGGCGGTAATGCTAAAATCTGGTCCTTCGAAATCTTGATTGATCGTCACGTATAATTCTTTCAGCGGTACATCATTTACTTTGGCTGGTATTTTGTTAGACTCTTCGATATCTTCAACTTCTACGACGGTAACATTAGCGGTCAGTTCGGCGAAATCAATGAAATCAACCTGAAAATCGCATCCAAATCAATTCGAAGTAGCTAGAAGTAAGCTGTAAATGATGTAGACATTATGAAATCATTTATTACCGTCACCACGACAATTGCCGGGAAAGTAATCTTCAACTCGTTACAACATCGTCTGGATATATACCACAGTGCCTTCCAACCAACCGGTTCGATAGTCAACTCCAAGTAATTTGACCATATTCTTTGCAAATCAGGTAAACGGTCATCTTCAACGTCACTAAGGATATTATTGAAGTTTTTCAACTGCTCTTCGTACGTTTTATTAAATTTGTATACTTCGGAATCCATTTTTAAAATAAACCTGGAAACAGATATCAGGAAATTTAATGTAATCGATTTACAGTTCAATTTAGAAAAAAAAAGGGTGTTACACCGTCTTAAAACCATACAATACCTTCGTTTGACTTCAAAGACACGATTGAAAGTTAGAAAATGAACTTTGTTGCTTTACATAGGATAGCTGAGCTATTCAACATTCAGCTTCACACCCCAATAATTTAATTAAATTCTCATAAAACGCAATACAATAGATACTTAAAGCTGATCATAATAAATATGGCGCGAATCAAAATTTTTTATCACGCATTCATCTCGGAGCTCCTGAATAAATCAAACACCTGATTTTATAAAAATAAAAAACCTGTTTTTCATAAAGTAGGCACTTGACCTATTAATTTATAGGCCAATCAGGAGCAAGTAAAACGAAAAGTAATATGAAATGACCAGGCCAGCTGAAAAATGCACGTTGATTTATTTTGATACGAAAAAATCAGTCGGTTTTCTTTCCTTTCCTCTGCTTCTGCTTTTTGGTGATCTGAGTGAAAATTTACGTTTTTTGCAGTATTTTTCTTGTCAAACTTTGCAAAAATTTGGGATTATTGCCGTATTTGGTTAGTTCTTTTGTTCAACCGGCACGTGGAGTTGAAGTTTGTCGTATTTCGGCGATTTTATGTACTATTTTTCTGTTTATTGCATCATTTCGACGAATTCTTGGTAGATATGATTTCTACGTTGAAAATTTAAATTTCGGCCCATTGGGTGAGTTTTTCGTCATGTTTGTCTTATTTGTATCATGTATTACCTGTAATGTCGCTTATACGATGTCTCTTAGTTGATACACTTCGTTCTCAGCAGATACCGGTGTAATGTTGAAAGTTCTCTCAAGGATTAACTTGTTAAAGCTTCAGAAAACTTCAAGAAAGTTCACCATGTGTTCGATCCTGCACCAGGATGACTTTCAGGATAAGATGACGCAGTGTTTTACGAAAGAACCTCTTCCAGCGGACGAAACTTTCGTGCTGAATAAAGTTCAGCCATTTCCAACGTTACTGGATCAGGAAGAATTTGAGGTTAGTGTAAGATTGTGGCATTCACCGTAGACATGTAATTAATGCGGTGTAAGCATTTTATTTTATTTTCTCCAACGACTTATTCAACGTGAAAAGATGAAAATAATTATACAAAAAAACAATACAATACCGTATCATCTGTAACTTGAAGGTAGTAGCGCTGCGCAGGGGGGACATGTTAACCAGCGCGTTGCAACGTGAGCGTCGAGACGCTTGTAAAACAGACGACGTTAGAATCATCAACAGTTTGTGTCGAACTTGCCAACCGTTACGGTACTGTCAAGTTTCCTGGTGAGCGAGCTCGAACATCGTATAAAATGAAATTTTATTCGTGAAGTTCGCGCTTTTGAATACCTCGTATTTTTTTCTTGCAAAATTTCTTTTTTTGAATTTTATTCTATCCGAGAAACAAACATTGAAAAGTTGACGTTTCAATTTTTCTCGCATTTTTTTGTCCCTTCTGCCCCATAATGCATCATCCAAATGGCGCGTGGGTCACGTTGCCGTGGGGTTTGCCTTTTCAAAAACTGGTTGCGGTGCCGTTCCCGGTACAACATCCGTATCATGCTTTGCAAACTGCTCCTGCGGCCGGACCTTTGATAACTTTGCACCCGACGGCACCCGGAGCGCCTACGGCCACTGCTGCTGCTTTACCAACCGCTTTACAGAGTTTCGTACCAGCTGCTTTCTCGTTGCAGCATCCTCAACCTTTGACCATTCGACAGGTAAATTTTTCGTAATTTTATAAGTCAGGTTCCTCAAATGCTGGGCATTTGCCACAATCGTGTGTAAAACTACAATACTATGGCCGATTTTTTCTTCTTCTTCTTCTTTTTTTTTGTAAACAAAAGTTAAAACTTGAATTTTTTTACAAATTTTTTCAAAAATTTCTTTTTAGATGAAAAATTTCGAAATTCACCATGTAGCAACGTTCGTTCTCTTACATTCTCATACTTTTCTGTCATAAGAATAACTTTTTTGAAATCAAACCTCCGGTTGCATGATACCATATTACTGCTCGCTTTTCGTCTTACCCGCGCCGAGAAGCGTTAATAGAAAATATTAAATCGCAGTGTATCGAAATGAGTTCTCCTCGGGGTTCGTCTTGCTTCCAGTTACCGCTCTAACTTTTTAAGTTCTCTGTCTTTCTTCTTTCTTCGCTGTGAAAAAGTGAATCTAGAGGGGAGGGTAGACGCACATAGAAACACCTACACCTACAAAGATGGTACAAAAGTTTTACGCGTTGAAAAGAGCAAACTTTACTTTTCTTGTATTATGTCTTCGCTCATTCTATGATGATAATGATGATGATGATGGTGTAAAGGTACATGCACCATTGTCATTTATATTCCACCTTTCTGCTGACTGCCATCTTCGCAATTTGAAGACCGATTTTATCCACCATGAAAAATTCATCTTGTCTCAATTGACAGATGACCGTGCATTAGGGTGGTGCTTGAAATGGGTATTTTTGGATTTTGGGGTTCTCACTCCCTAGGGTGGTGTATATTCATCGAGAAAAACGAGATTTCCAAAACTTGAGCTTTCCGCCTCAATGGGGGGAGGAGCTCTCCCATCTAATTTTCTTTTTCTTTTGTGATTTATCCTAGGAATAAATAGTGCAAACGAAAAAAAAAAATTGGTCAAAATATGTAATGTGGAATTTCCACAGCTGACTCAATATAGAATTTTTTGGGATGATTTTCGGATCGATGAGGAAGACTGTAGAGAGCTCGGAGGGTTCTAGAAATGGGCAAAAATGGTCAAAATTTACTCTTTGAGCCCCTTGTGACTTACCCCACAAGTCCGATGACTACCTTTAGAAATCAAAATTAAATCAGGATATTGGATTCAGTTTCGCATTATTTTTACAAAGAAAAAAGAATAGTTTCGAGATTCCTTCCTATGTTGAATCTCATAAGAAAAAGAAAATGAGAGGAGAGAACCCCTAACTGGGGTAGAGGGCTCAATTTTGGGAAATCTTGTTTTTTTATGAATGTGCACGCACCACCTCTCGTATTGCTGTTAATGACAAGTTTATTCAGACACTTAGGTACAACTTCGGTGATGAAATTACGATATTGAAATTTTAATGAATTTACTTTTTGGGAGCTCTCGATGCTTCAAGGTTGTGTTGGGAAGTTGCGTGGTTTTCTTCACACCTGTTGTACGGCGCTCGTGGTGCAACAAGTATAACAAGCTACTCTTTAACCCCATTTTTTCGTATTGAAACAGCAAGCTTTTAGTCGATATGACAATCGCATATGACGCTGTATTTGAAAAATATCACTTCCTTTCCATCACATTCTACAAATTGTTGGTAGTTATATCACTTTGTAAAAAAAAGTCTGTATCGTTAAATCACACCACGTTCAGCGTGTCGTTAAAATTATGATCGCTTCCAATGTTGAAGTTAGGAGGAAATAACTTGTGATAAGGACATAAAATTTCAATAATGAATTTTTAGCCTTATGCACAGGGTGTCCAGAAACAGATAAACTGGTCAAGGGTGAAGTATGAGGGTTCACATTTTCTTTTAAAACCAACTCAACTCACTGAAAGTAAAAGAATGGGATTTATTTTTTCGCAACCGGTTCCCTGGTTTGCAACCAGATGTCGTAAATTCGCTAAAAAAATGTGAACTATATGGGCTAAGTGATGAATCATGTCTTCAAACATAAGGATACTTTGAGGTACCTTTCTGGGTACCTTAAGGCATTTCTAGCCAATGATGTGTCATGATTCTTTCTTTAAATGCTGCCTTAATCAAAGGTACGTTTTAACATTCGGGCTTGAAAATTTTTGTACCTATAGAACAAAATTTATACCGAGTAAAAATACGGATATTTTTTGTCTCTTGTAATTTTTGAACCAATTCGATAGCTCTTGAGGTATTAACCGGTTTTGAAATTCAAAAATCATCTGTGCTGAGGGTTTCGTTTTTTTAAAATTATCATTACGATTTTTTTTCCAGATTTTAGTTTTTTGAATATATTTTTTTCTAGTTTCAAATTTGCGTTTTGAAACCGACGATTAATACCTCAAAAACTATAAATGGGTTTCGTGAGAAAAAAGAAAACCCATTTTTTCATCGCAATTAGCTCTCATTAATGCAGCTCCCGCCATCTTACTGTCTTTTCTCAATTTGAATGCACGCACAAAGGGTGGTCATAACTTAGGTGACACACTGTAGATACATAGTATCCATATCCTATCAATCGGAGCAGCATCCTATTTCAAAGCCACATACACATATCGATAATTTTTTTTCTCCTTAATTTTCAATTCATAAGCTAAGTACATACATCATTTTAACGACTGTTCCCTTCCCTTCTCTCATCGATCTCGAGTTGAAGAGAATACTCATTATCAACTCACACACAGACATTTATACTTTCGTCAAACTACATACAGCCGACAAATACACGTAGTTCGCGTGTAGGAGGTAATTATTTTCTTAGATCGTCGTTACCGTGTAATATGTGTGCAGGTCGAAGCAGAGGGCTAGTTTGTTATGCTAATCATTTCGCAAGATTAATCTCTCTCTCTTTCTCGTCTATGCTGATGATATAGTGTAGGTAGCTAGGTACGTTTCCAATGAGGAACCCGTCGCTTGAACACAGGATGGAAAATTTCGACTGCTGGTTGAGGTATAATTTTTTTTTCACGAGCCAGGAGCCACAAAAGTTAAATTATCCTTAAAAGGTAAATTTTGCTCAGCGTCGTACGTGTGTGGTTTTATAGATTTGGGTAGGTATCTTTACACAAATGAGAAGGCCGATGGGGTTGTCGCCGGTATACGAGAGGTAAATTTAACGATACCGGGTGGAAATGCCAGGGTGTAAAATCGAGGTAAAAATTTTTATTCGCAGAATCTCGGCAATGGCGTAGGTACGACTCTTCTGCGAAGATAATTAAGGCTATTTTGCGGTATTAACGGGGCGTATCGTGCGATACGACGCGACAGTTCTGTTGTGGCTGCTCGTTTCTTCTATTTTTTTTTCACGTGTTCCGGCACGTCTGTGAACGTATAGAGTAGTTTTGCGGATTGCGGTATTATATTTTCTCTCTACGCGTACCGTATCTTTGTTTAAGATTAAAATAAGGTCGTCGTGTTAACGTATTCGTTAGAACGGTTCGTTTACGATAAATTATTTGGCAAGTGTCGGATTTTTTTCGCTTCGTGTAATTGTCATCTGCGGTATCCAGGGGATAGAACTTTATGTAGGGGTACTCGAGACCTATTTTTTTGCTATGTTTTTTTAACACAGGAGAATGATTAAAATGACATGAAGTTTTAGCGTGACGGCACGATCGTGATATTGTTCTCGTAGCTCTAGCGAAGAGTGAGGGTGAACTTATTGCTTTAAAATTAATTAAAATTGTTGGAAATCTGATTCCAACGTCTTCAGGTCGTTTTCATGCGCTGTTTGTTTTTCAAAAATGTTCTTGTTATATACTCGTCTCTTTGGCAATCCAACTCTTTTTCAGCTTCATTGAATTGTCTTCTCTCCTTCTTCTTAGCTTCTTCTGTTGGGAATGAATCCGAATTTTTTTTTGAAATTCTAGTTTACTCGAAGCCTTATTTATGCAGTTATGCATTTCAAACTTCGGAATAAAAGTACACATATTGATCCAGAACAGAAATCACCCTGTGGAAGAGAATAGTGAAAGATGCATTCGCCTTGGATCCACACATTTTGAAAAAAAAAAAATCTTGACCCACAAAAAGACATACTTGTCTCCAGAAAGCCGTAACATACGTTCATAAAAAATGTAGAAAATTCAGAAATTTTATTGCATAAGCGTTCAAATCAATCGAACTTATGAAATTACTGAAATTATCATGTAATATGGATAGGGCAACCCGTAATATGTTCGTATTAGAAGTAGAATATTAAATATTTCATTTGGAAGTTACAGAGAATACCCCAATATGTGATAAATATATTCAACATCGATATGGGTATTATTTTACTCGACTTGACGAGCACCTTGCGAAAATTATGATACCTCTTATTCATGAAAATTTTCAATTATAAATTTTTTCAAAATTTACGATTTTCTCAAAATTTACCATTTTTTAATATTTAAAATTTTTCAAAGTTTGAAATTACAAAATTTCAAAATGTTTTCAAAACGTGCAGTTTTTTCAAAACTTTTTCAAAATTTGAAACTTTTTAGCAATTAAAATTTTTTTTATTTGAAATTTTTGGAAAATTTTTTATATTTTTCAAGTTATTACCTTTCTTGAAATTTTTCGATTTTTCAAAATTGTAAACTTTGTTGCAATTGCTTTTAAACTTTTTCAGAATTTTTAATATTTTCAAAATTTGTCAATTTCTGAAATTGGACGATTTTAAGATTTGTCAACTGTTCAAAATATGGCAGTTTTTTAAAATTTATCAATTTTTCAAAGTTTATCAATTATTCAAAATTTATTAATTTTTTAAAATTTGCCAATTTGTCATTTTCATAAGATTTGTCAATTTTCAAAACTGGACAATTTTTCAAATTTTGGCAATTTCAAAAATTTGACAATTTTTCAAAATAGGGCGATTTTAAAAAATTATCAATTTTTTAAAATTTGCCAATTTGTTAGTTTCATAAGATTTGTCAATTTTTCAAAATGTAGCAATTTTTCAAAATGTGAAATTTTGCCCACACATTTGGAAAGTCTTTTGGCTTTCCCCTCTCGCAAGTCGCAACTTCATACTGCATTGAAAAAAAGAAATCGCGAATGAATCGCAGAAGAATCGCCAAAGAATCCGATTCTGAATCGCGATTCTTTCTAGAAAAGAATCGCATTTTTGAAAATCTGATTCTTCAGAATTACTGAATCGCATTTTCGGGAACAATAGAACGCCGAATTAAAATTTTTCACTTGTGAAAACGAGTGTGGCCAAGTTCTATGCCTAAATACTTATTCGAAAATATTCCAATTGAAGTTAAGTTCATACTTCATTTCAAAGAAAATTTTCTGAAACGGGAAATGATTTTGTTAATTTTGTAATCTGAACGATACAAAAAAATATTCAAAAAAATATAATTTGGTCGCATGCTGTCGAATATTTTGTAATCTGGTTTCGAAATTTTTAATAATTTTTCAAATTTTTTCGTTAAAATTCAAAGAGAATCTACTTACACAAATCTATATACCAGTTCAATTTCTTTTACTCTCATTAGAATACTGTAATTACTACGTACCGGAAACATAGTAGGTACGTTACTACTCTCGAGTCCAAAAATGAGCACACAACTGAAGTAGAGGAGTAGGGTTACTCGTCCCCCCCTCCCCCCAAAAAATTGACGAAAAACTCCAGCGAAAATGTCTCTTAACCAATATCAGCACTAGCCTGGCCTATGAACCAGCACCGGCATTGGCATCGCGGCGTGGCGTGTTTATTGTTTTTCTGCATGTTGAAAATGTTTACCTAAGCGATGACAACGGTAAAAGTAAAAAGAAAATAAAGCCTTCAGCACGAAGATGAAAGGCGCTATATTTACATTACCAACGATGCGAACACACTCGATATCTCGATAAACATTAACAAAATGAAACTTTTTACGTACGGTTTATGGGTACTCGTCGCGTCGCTATGTTATTCGAATTCATCCTTCCTTTTTTACCTTTCGTACTCGATCCTTTTATTGTTCCATCGTCCCCCACCGCCGCATCATTCAATGCCTCAATGCTGCACACGTACGTACACATGCGGGCTACTTGCCGGTTTCGTCGGTTTACCTATACCTACGTACTGCGAAATATTTAGTACTCCTATAGGCTTTATATTGGCTGGATTTTTCATTTTCTTTTTCGTTTTGGGTATGAATTCTTTTTCATTTTTCGTGAAATCCGGCGCCTCGATGGCCTGAGGTTGATTTTTCTCGTATCCTCTTGAATATTGATTCCGTCCCATTGGTATCTACCGAATTACCGATACCAAATCGCCGAAAAATGTATACCCTTGCGTATCTTGATAATATGCGCTCTACGCATACCGACGACGTTGTATTGTATTAGTAACCTTGGGCGAGCGAAAACGGAAAACCACCCGTGAAAATTGTTCAGATGCCTGTGTTACAGGATAAATGTGGTATATGGTACTTCGAAACGCAGCCAGTGCATAAACCACGATACGTGCTGCGATTTCAAAGTGAAAGTGTACGACGTACACCTCTAACCTACGTGCATTTGTGCTACATACGATGAAATAATAATAAAGAAAAAATAAATGAAAAAACAAAACACCTATGCAGGTATTAGCAACGTCTTCGTTGCATAATTTAATCGAACATCAGCCACCTCTGTATACTTTCGACGACTTGGCGACCGGATCTAGGTGAGAGAATACGATTACCATCTTTGTATGATGGCTCGTGATGTACGCCAAATCAAAAACGCTGCCATCTGTTTCGATTGAGATTATAGAATTTTGATTATGTACGCAGTCTCAATTCGTTTCAGAAGTTCCGTTGTCTCCCCTTTAAAAATGGTTTTCCCGGTCATAACCTGGCTCGGTCACTGGCGAATACCGAGATCATAATGACGATGAAACGCTAATTACGGATGAAATTTTCCCCCTGTCTCGGTAAAGGATTACGTACATGTACGTCACTTGTGTATCGTATTTTCACGCCACATAGCGTACGGTGGCATGCCACATATACGTATGTGTAATTTGGGTAGTCGAACGTGTACCCAGTTTACATACGAATATACGTGTCTGCGATTCTGTGCGTACTTATAGCCGTAGCTGCCTGCACGAGCGTTAAATGTGCGTTCGTCTGTATTGGTGCGGCAAACCAATGACTAAAGGACGGCCGGGGGTCGCCCGTTTTAAGCCGCAAAGCGAGCAATCGACGCGCATACTAACGCAGCGGGAAAAAATCTTTACTTCTCCCGACGCTGCCGTTTCGACGCCGCATTAATAAACCTCTCGAGAATGGCATTCGTACAGCGAAGAATTGCTCCAGGATGGCTAATTTGTATAGCTACTGCGAAAGTATACCAAACGTATAGTGATGAGGTCGTGTCTCTCATACGAGAGTACATATACGTACGCCGACACAACACCAGCGAGCTTCTCACTCTCGCGCCGCATTTCGACATTGCGTAGGTACGCCTCGCTTACTGTGGCGTTTACGTATTTGCGGCGCTCATATAGGTAGGCAATACTACGTACGTGAGTGAACTTTCACATCTTTCTTTCGTGTTACTTCTTCTCGAGCTGCTGTTTATTCTTATAATCGTTCCGAGTGTACTTTAACGAACACGAAAACGTCATTTAAGTTGAATTTTCCTTTCGTGGAATTGTCTTTGCGTACAGTATGTGTTGGCGTGTCGTACGTATACGTACAATACCGAAATTTTCGACAGCAGACAGATTTGGCAATGGGAGTAGCGTTGTCGCAAAGAGCCAAGAGGGTGTGTTTTACCTCGGATGTGTGCACGTCGCTTCGTATATGTGAGGTAATTTTCCAAGAAATACCGGTAAGAATTAAAAGCATACGAGAGGGGAAAGCGAAGGGTAAAGGAAAATATATATTATTCGACGAGCCGAAAGTATAAGTCGCAAAAAATTCTATAAGGTTGGACGAGATTTTTGACCATTTTTTTTCTTCCTTTTTAGTATCAATATCACTTTGATTAAAAAGGTATAAAATAATTTCTGGAATTTTTCCATATGAGTAAGTCGATCAAGCTTTTTCCATTTTGACTTATTTCGACAAGAATCTTCTCGAATTTCGGCAATTTCTTTCCATTCGTCGAATTTGTAGAGCTGGATTAATCGTGTATACGAGTACTTCTTTCGATTATTCGATTAATTTTGTGGGTTTATTGTATTTTTTGAGGTGTAAAGGTTTTCCCATCAATTTCCATCACTGCAGAGAAAATAAGAATTAAAATTCTTCAACTTTGATTAAAACGGTATCTTGAAATGTGTGAATCGGGGTAATGTGGCCTGCTAAACTCGAATCTGCGATTCGTTTTTTTTTATTTGACCATTTTTCGTGTTCTTCGATATTTGAAGTTGAACCAGGGCACTTAAATTAGAAAAAAATGTAAAAAATAAACGAATGAATCTAAAAAAGATTCCTGTATAAGACGGGCGTATGAATAAATACCTATTCCTTTCGGACTCATGAAGAAACAGACTATACGTTTTTAAAAAATTGTATGTAACTTTTCGAAACTCAAAACCCAATACAGGAAGTAGAGATACCTACCTATGTTACCTACATTTGTGTTTCCTGTACGAATTAAGTTAATATTGTTGAGTGAAGTTGGTGGTACCTACTGTTCATTGGCAAAAATTAATTTGATTACATGAAAGATTTCACGCCCCCACCGTCCTATGATCCATAATACCTCTTTTCAAATTTTAAAAAATTCTTGAATTCCGAAAGTTGGTGCAATAATTTTTCAATACTTTTCATTCCATCGACCTTTTCGACCTCAATTGAAGAAAAAATTGCTAAAATTTCTCATTTTCATTCAATTCGGGTACAGAAATCTGCGCATAAATCATTGAGAAAATTTTGTAATTTTTTTTTTGAAAAAAAAAGATCTTTTATCAATTTCTTCCTGTACCCGAATTGAATGAAAATGAGAAATTTTAGCAATTTTTTCTTTAATCGCAAATTCATCTCTCTCGCCGTACACCATGATAAAAAACCGTAAAAAATTTTGGACGTGTTGGAACTCACAACAAATCAGGTAAAAAAGCTTCTTGTAACCACAGAAGAAAACGTACTCAAGATACAAGTTCGTCTTGATACTGCCAGTGTTTGAAGGACATGGTCCTTAGGATAGTCCTAAACAAGTGATTTATGAACTTTATCGGAGCCCCTCCCCCTCTAGGCGGATGCCACTCCGATTAGAAAACAACCCACAAAAATTTCCAGACCGATCGGCGCATAATTGACCTAGCAACCTAGGCC
>JAAOIU010167172.1:0-14978 GCA_018107765.1 Hypogeococcus pungens | reverse complement strand
GAGTAAAATTAAAAAAAAAATAGGCAAAAAACGAGTTGTACCAACTTTTATTCTCTTTTATTTAACGGAAAATGGGAAACCAGAGTAGGTAAAAATATAACAATTTAAAAATTTGGAAAAAAAAATTGAACACCTAAAAATTAACGTGTAAAATTGATTATTTAAAAAAAAAATTACATAAAAAAGTTATGAATTTGAAGGAAAATCAAAATAATTGAAAAATTTTAAAAAATTGATTGGTAAAAAAAAAAAGAAAAAAAATAGGTAACTCAAAAATGTGAAATTATACGTAAAGTATATAAAAACCTAATTTAAAAAATTTTAAACGAAAAATACACCTACACCGATGAAAAAAAACTTTTAATAAAAATAAAAATTAAGAAGAGTAAAAAAAAATACAAAAAAAAATAATAGCAAAGAGTGAGTATAAAAAATTTGTAGAAATGAAGTTGTTTGATTTTTTCAATTAAAAAAAATTCAAATTAGAAAAAGAAGTTACTAAAAACATTTGCGAACAAAATTCAAAAAATTTGAGATTCTGCGGTAAATTTGGAAATATTCTAAAAATTAAAAAAATAAAATGAAGAATCTTTGATAAACAAGTAGGTTTGTAATACTGACACATAGACTGGAGGGAGTGCATTTTCGGCTAAATTTTCCAACGAAACATTTTTATTGATTATTTATACTAGTCTTGAAAGCAAATATCTCTTCAATTAAGTAATGACCTCGAAGCAATTTGAAAATTTTCATTTTAGCGTTTTAAATTCCACACACACAACTCGAAATCAATTTCGTCAACTCGATCCCCGCTCCCTTATCTCAACATAAGTACAAACTAAAGACTTTCCTCATCACTTTCCCTCAAATAGAAAACGTGCGATAAACCCTATCAACATTTTAACACAGGCGAAGAATGAGAATGGAAAAACCTTAACAGCCAAAAATGTCGTTTCCAAATGAACGTTATTTTTCGACGTACCTACGTAGCTTGATATATATTTTCGCAAGTACATTAGTGACATTTGCGTCTCGCGTATGAAAATTTTCGCATTTAAGAATGCTTTTATTTGGCGTTCGGATGCGATGCGAATATAGTGCGATACGCCGTATTTCGTTTTTCACAAATAAAGAATACGCACTTGGGGTAAAATATTTAAGGCTTTCTAAATAGCACTAAGGTAGGTACTTTCTTCACTTTCCCCCTTGCTTACTTGGTGAAAATTCTTAAAGCTAAATAGCGTTCTATCTTTTCGTTCTCTTGTGTTCATTTTTTTTGACTTGTTTGCATTTGCTTTTAAGAGCAGTACGTGGTCTTCTTTTTTATTCGCGATATTGCATTCGGCGCGAGTACGCCCAAGCAGAAAGAGAAAAAACGAGAAAAGATCAAATGTAAATCTAAGAACGAGTGTATTTTTTCCAAATTTCAGAACCAAATCGTCGTTACTTTTTTCAATACACTTCCCTTACGAGCGAAAATCCCCCAGGAATAATATTAAACATTGAACGAAGCGTGGAGATAGCCGCGTAGACGATTATTTCGAATTATAAACGCCTTATTTATTAGGTGGTTTTCTAATACGAGCGCGTGTCTCTGATATATTTCGCCGCCGTCTCTATCAAGCTGTCGCTAAATGTGTAAAACGTTCTCGTTTTCTCCAAGATATCGAAATTCGATGAAAAAATTTCAATTGTTTTTTTTTTTCTCCAGAAGGAGCGACCAAGATGATATTATATTTCTTCATCCGTACGACATAATAAAATGAACTTCGCGAAAATATCGAAGACGCGAGCTACAATGAATGATTATTATATAGTCTCTAGTGGTAAAGTAACTGGAGAACTGAACTTTTTTTGAACACGCAAAGGAAGAACGTTTTCGAAAAAAACCATAGAGGTCGCTATTTCACCCCATAAATTGATAAATTTTCGTTCGCGACATGTTGGAAAACCACCGGAATGCCGTTTCACAACATGCCGATAATTAATTAACGTATAATTAAAGAAAAGAGCACAAAACGGCGCGGCGTTAACGGGATATGGATAAAAAGGGTTGATATAACTCAACACTGAACATTGCTACCGAGTCACGCGCTAATACAGGTACCTTACCTATACTTAAAAACGTCTGCAAAGAGCATAATACTTAAGAGCAAGCACAGCGAGAGCGAACCAACCCTTAAACTTTAATTGGACAGAAATAATGTAGTTATCACACTGTACGCGTTTCACATTTCACTCGACAAGTTCAATTCTTAATTAACCTATTTCAATTTAACAATACACTTTTAATTACTTTGCATTTACAACTCGCGACCACGCACAAAAAACTCTCTGACAAAGCCGACATCACTTTGAATAAATTTTTCATTTACGTGTACCTTCTGCTTGAAACTAATCTATCATTTTAATTATAACAATTATCTATTCGTTCTAGTTTGATGTTAAACTCGAACAAGATTTCTATCAAATGTTTCGCATATACACTGGCACTAAGAAAGACGCAAATACGGATAAATATCACGATTATCGCCTCTCCGGATGATTTGCAATTATAAATAGGACATCTGACTTGATATTCCAGCTCGTTTTGTTTAATACTGGGGAACACGACGATGAATTAACGTAACGAAGAATATGCCTAAAACCAACGTCGACTAGCAGCCCTCTCTAAGGCAAGTATTTTGTCCCTCACATAATCCGTAAAATGTTCAAAGAAAAACAAAACTTTCATGTTTTTCTAGTTGATATTTTATCTGCACAGCAATAAGATGATATCTGAGTCCTCTCATTTTTTTTTAGCTGGATTTTTTTAACCTTGTATGTTGCATAGGCGGTACGTTAATTCGATGTTCAGTGTGTTTAATCCTTTTACGCCGTCTGCAATTGATTTCTTTTCTTCACTTATGCGGATAAATTTAGTTGCTGTTCTAAACGTTTTTTTAATTCCACTTCCGATCGAAATATTTTACCTATTTTATGTTACACCCTCGAGCCAAAGAGAAAAAAATTCCCCCTTTTTTACGCTTAAATTAGTATCGGCTACAAAAGAGGTAAATCGATGGGATACGACCGTAAATATATTCGTGTAAGAAAAGCCGTACTTGAAGTGGATTGTTTTCAGAAGTCCGAGATGTTTCATTATTGCATACCTCCTTCCTCTTTATCGCTTTTAAAATAATATGATTTTCGGTTGAACTTCGGTTTTCAAATTCGTGCGAAATTTTTTTGTCGAAATGTATACTCATTGTTTGTAAAAAGTGTTGAGAAATTAAAACGACAAAAAAAATTATTTCACTCCTCCGACCAACCATAACCAGAAAAATCACATTTTTTCATTTTTCAGTTTCGCAGATTTAAGAAGAAAAAAAGATTTCGGCGTGGAAAAAGGAGTCACTTTGCTAACGTGGTGAAATTGTGCAAAAATTTATTTTTCATTCGACTTGCATTGACGAAAAATGATTTTAGAGTAGATACACGAACAATTTTTCAACTCACCCCGAGATTGGAACTTGGCTATTTTTGCAAGTTTTTCATCNACGTGCAGTGATTTTTTTTTTATCACTAAAATTATCTTCAATTTGACTTTAAACCTTTTGAATGGTCATGCTGGGGAGGGGGGGTTGTTGCATTTTTTACTTTCTAGACCTTTACACTACTCTCTCATACGGAGTCAGTTAACAATCAATGACAGACAGCCAAATTCGCAGCGCAGGGAGAATCAGTAAAGCAATTTCTGACTTGAATTTCACTGATTTCTCAATAGATTTCACAAAAATTTTCTCAAAAATCAGCGAAATTTCATGGAATTTTTTTTCACTAACTTTGAAATTAGTGGAATATTTTCACTGATTCTCCCTGTGCTGAAATTTTGACTGTTCGTCAGTGATTTTTCACTGTTGCAAATAAGAGAGTACCTAGAATTTTTTCGAATTTTTGTCGAAAGGTGATGCCGACGTATTCAGAAACCTGCTCAACCGTCACATGGAGACCAATTTTGATCGAAAAATCTTTTCTTCAAAATATCGCTTAGTCGGTGCTTAACACAAAAAATGAAAGAATGAAAAAATTAATCACGAAATTGAGTTCAGCAGATCAAACTATCTAGCAAATGCTTCATGAATATAATGCTGCTGGTAACGATCAAAGTGATGCAGAAATCGCTGAGAGTGAAGCTAATTTACAAACTGAAATTGAATGCGACGAATCGGCAGAGAAGGATCTAAACACTTCCAATGATCATTTTAACCAAAGTTGATTTCAAGTTTTTTTTTATATTTCACGAAACTGGGTTTTCTGACAAAACAAAAACAAAAATAAAGCTAGATTACTCAATTAATGTTCTGAACCGGGGAATAGTAAATCCTATCATGGTTATCTACTAAAAAACGGTCAAAAAATGCAAATTTCCACAAAAGACCTCCCCCCTACCATTCCAGAATCCTGTAGTCTAGTCTTTGAGATTGCAATTTTTCAAAACTTCAACGTATCACAAATTGGTGAATTATTAAATGTCACAGGAGTAACGATTTTTTCTTGGTGGAAAATCATCCCCAAAAATAAATTCCACCCTAAACTTATCAATTCACCGATGTAATCAAAAAATTTCCACAAGCGGTACAACACTGTCGATTTTCAACTCGAAACACTCGAGCTTTATAAAATTATGGTGAAATTCGCCATCATTGCCCAACACGTAATCGCTTTAGAGCCGAACTTCTAATACGGTCTTTTGATACTCAAACAATAGCTCTCGATACGCGTTCGCACAAAAAGTAAAATCTAATTAAAAGTCATATTGCTTTTGTAAAATTTACTCCTTGTATCTAAGTATATTATGATTAAGTAAATTTACATTCGTATTCGCTGTGTATAATGGGTTGGCGGCTTAATCGAAATCGTAAATCGGTATTGAATAACAAAACGAACGTAATTTCCCATTCTATTATATTTCCGGTACAAAATTCGAAATTTACCAAATACGACACTGTTTTCTTTCTTTTGCACGCAGTACTACGTAACGTACACAATGAAAAGAGATTGAATGAAGATTATATGTACTACTCTATCGATTCAGAAAACTTCTCTAAATGAGAGTTTAACAGAGAAATGCTGCAGCTAAAATAGACGAAATAATTACAGGGTTGTGTACGAATTGCATACTCATTTGTAAAAAGGAATATAATTCGGCACTCGCGGTGAAGAAGCAGGAGAAAAGTGCAACGAATACGATATCAATTTGTTTGACATTTCGTAACGTTTACTCGTAATTTTTGCGCTATCAAGAAGAGTGTACGATACAGAAACATTCTTTGGGCGGATAAACAATGCGAAATAAACGTACACAGGAAGATGACATCGTCGTATATACTTGAAAGCGACAAGGTACATGGCGAATACGCCCAACACTTCAGTACTGCAAGCTTTACGTTAGGTTACACACACCTTGTTCGAGTACATACTCAAAATATTTCTATTCTTGCGAACCGTAAAATGAAACTTTGTTTAGTTACCGGTACCTCTTACATAAGAATGCGCTTCATTCAAAAGCAGTTTTTTTTTTTTCATTTCTCTCATCGTATACGTTTACAATATACATATGGTATACAGAAATCACTTATGTAAACATTCTACAATAATTTTTGTAATTAATTTTTCAAGGCCGACAATGCAACTTTGTGAAATGAAAAAATCCCCGCATATGAGTCGGCTCTCTCATTCTGTCCCTCTCTTTGGTTTCTTTCTTAATTTATATGTAGAAAAATATACGTACACGTACCATCGTCGCCGAAATGTTTAATCGTATAGAAAACTCTTCGAGCGTAAATTACGATGCAATATTATACGTATAAATGATACATAAATCCAGTTTCTAAAGTAAACCTTGAACAAGGTACAAATTTGCTATGTACATCTCTTTTCTAATACATTCCCAACTATTAACGACGAGTAGACAGATAAGGATAGTGTGGCTTTTAAGTGTACTTCTTTTATTTCAATACCAATATAAGAAAGATACACCATGTCTTATGAAACTGTATACTCAATGAAATTTTTCAAAAACAGATTACATGCATCCGTAAAACTTGACGTTCGGCTCACAAACCAAAGTCAAAAGTTACCGCGCCCCCGCGCTCGTCGCACCGCATACGGTACACGTGACCGAAGCTATAAGGTAAGAATACACAATCAGGTACTCACAACGTCTCGTTAGCTACCGCAGTGGTATAATTATTCGAAAATATAAAACTGCTTGGAAATATTACGGTACGATCTCAGTATACGCTTCTTCTTCTATTTTTAGGCTCACAGACGTGGAGGCGATGATTTTGGTATTTATTCCTAAAGGAAGTCGCTAATATAAACGACAGCGTGAGTGGGCTTTAAAATAAGGTACTCACGCACCGGTCGACAACCTGAGCGGATAAGAAACTACATGTTTCTATCGAAACGCACTCAAGGTTGCCAGACTGCATAATATTTTCCAATATCAAATACTCAGTGTTAATAACTTGTTTTCGAAAGAGTTTTGGAAAATTTAGTCGCACTTTGTAAACAAAAATAACAAATGCAATAAGATCTTGTTGTCTTTTGTAAACGCAATTAAAATATCGAAAATGTTGGCAATTAAATCGAACGCGTAGATGAACCGAAAGAGGGAACAAAAACACGGTTAAAAAGTGACACAGTTTCAAACGTCAACGTAACAATAACCAAATTTAAACGGTAAAGAATTGTTCAACGCTATAGAATTATCGTTTCAAATTACCACGCAAACTGATCTGACTATACGTAACAGAAAGCGAAATCGAACACGTGTCGCGTGTAATGGAATATATAAAAACAAGTTGGACAACATAATAGTAAATTCTTTTAGTACGCTTTTCATTCAACTATACTTCATTGAACATCTATACACGGTGATCTAGTCAAGACAGGTTTGTAATAGAGAGTGAATCTGAACGTGGTCAGTGATTAATGATCACAACATTCGCGGTTGTTAGAGAAAATTAGATACAATAACCTAAAACGTCGTAAATAAAGATTTTAAAAAGTAGCAAACGTACAAACATTTTAATCCGATGTGTCTCACGACGTATATCGTACACGAATCAACGGGTACCTGACGAAGAAATCGTGTTCACCTGACAAAATGTTCAAGGAAAACCAGAAACCCTTAGTGGTTCGCGTTATCAATAAAACATATAATTAGCTTACTTCGATATCGCTTGGGATAAATCAGAAATTCTTGCGAAAAAAAAAATTAACGGAACGCGGTTTCTTTTCTCGGTATTATCGCGATATGTTATAATGTTAAGGTTTGGATTTTGTAGATAAATATAAGTCATATATCAACGATGAGCTAGATAATACTGAAAATGAAACATTCTGACAACACAATTAAAATGCATATTACTAANCCGAACGTAAATGCATTATTCTGTCTAATACACACTCATTGAAGAAGAGCGAAAAAAAAAATCAATACCTCGATTTTCTTACAAAACTACACTTAAGCCACCGGATCTTAAGGCAGAGTAGTATTTCAACGAGAATTCATCAACGAAAACCAGAGCAATAGCGGCAATTATCAAGTGTTTACCTGCACATAACAAATCACCAATTAGTAAATCACGAAGTGAATAGATTTTTGAATAAAAAATGCTCGTAAAAAGTACCTGTGGCAAATTAGCGGATAACTGTCTATGCAACGAGTCTCTTTCCTTTTCGACTTCTTGTAGTTTAGTTTCGGTTTCTCCCAATCTGATTTGCGTTTCTCTCAACGTATCCATCAATTTATCCCTTTCGTCGAGCATCGACACCATAAGCTGCTCGAAATTAGCGTCGTCGCCGGACATTTGGGAATTTCGTTGAGAAATACTATCTTCCGAGATAGTCGGCATCACGTCACACATCATATTCCACATTTTTGATAAATTTATATGAACCGCGAAAACTGATAACGAATATTATCAAATCAATTGGTAAAAGAAACCTTTACATTTTATGTAAATCAATGAAGAAGCTATTTACTGGTTGAGGAAGAACTAATCAAACGCTCATAATTTTTTACAAATTATTACAACGTAAATCAGATATGCACTCCCATTGTAACCGTAATCACTACATAAATAAACTAAAATAATAATGAACGGAGAAAACGAAACACTATTTAGAAAGGAGACACACCTACTAATACAAAACACATTCGGTAGTTTTATCAACACTTATCTACATCTCACGCGGCCATCTTGAACACTGTCAACGAAAGAGTTGTAAGAACTAGTACGGTAACGATGTAGCATGCACCAAATTGTGAATCGACTGTTTGTTTCCATAGTTACTAGATGAAAAATATACTACGTACATTTGTAATTAAATTTAGATTTTTAGTTGAATAGAGAATAAATAACTAACTTTATCATCTATTTACTTGATGGAGATTTGTATGTATTTAGATTAGGCATATAAAGTAAAAATAAGAGCATAAATTTCTTTTCCCGGCTATTCGTTCACGGCGTTTCATTTCATTGCTTATCCAGGAGCAGACAGCGTACTTCTCACAATTTGCAGTTTTCTCAATTCTCGCTTTGATTCGATATAAGGGGAAAAAATGAGCAACCAATGTTTTGGCTCACTTAGTTCATTTTTATTGGCCAGTCAATGTTTGGCGTCAATTCAAGTACCTATTCCAGACACCTATTTTCGTGTTTCAAACTTTTTCATAATAACAGTGAGTGAATACAAATTCGCTATAATATGGTATTTAAGCAAACATAATAATTGATGTAATTTAAAGACAAAGTAAACTTTTTTTTCAGAAGTAAAGAAAAAAATTTAAAATACGTAAATAATAAAATCAATTTACTCCTTATCATTCAAAATTGTATCATCAAGCGAATATCCCACCATATTCGACGCTATCAAATCGAAATAGACAAAGAGTAGAAAGATAACAGCATAGAATCAAAGTATAATCAAAGGAATGAACATCGAACATCTCATATTTTTTTGTTAAATTGAAATGCCTTTTAGTTCAAGTAGCTGAAGAATTTTGAATGTTCATTAGTTCGAAATAAGTCGATTACTTGTTGAACTTTTCTGACTCACTAAGACCGTTTCTAGTTAACCACTAGTAACATTTTCTTTACAGTTACTGCGATGGACCTTGTAGAAAATTCAAACCGAAGTATTATTATTCCATCAGTGATCGTCTGACATCAGAAAATAGAATGTTGAATCATAAAATTGTTATCCAGGTCACAAACTTACGTCATGGGACACTCAAAGAAGAAAATGGTGAAAAGCAGGGGAGGATGCAGTTTGAACGGTAAGTGGTGATTTGTAGTACTTATTTATTTCAGTTCAAAAGCATGATAACACTAACGTTGAACGTAATTCATTTTTATAGATGTGACTCTAAATGATTTTGCAAATGCTCCAGTGCTAGGGAAAGGACGCCTCCGCAAGAGCCATGCTGCCAGTAAGTATCGTTTTTTCTCACTTTTGAATAGTGAGTAATTGTACATTAACTGTATTGTACTTACCTCTGCCCGCGTTTGATTGATTCAAGTACAAAATTTGGACGACAGAAATTGGGATTCTGATATTGAGGAAGTAAACTCGGATGGTGAAACGAAAACAAACGGTGCGAATATTATAATCACTTTATTTCGGACAACAGGAGTTTGAATTTGCATTTATTTCATGATTTATTTTTTAGATAAGAAAACGCGGTCAAGAAAGAAAACCACCTCTGAAACCGACGAAAATGGTATCAAGACTTATCCAACTGACATTTGGCATATTATATCTCATTATGTAAGACCTGAAGATGTTGGACGCTTCGCTGCTATTTGTAAAGGTTCAAACGCTGTTGTAAACTCGCCATCTTTTTGGTTCAATTTATATAAGAGGTACAAAATTCACTCGTTGAAAATTGCTGGTTCAATCAAACGAAATACCTACGCATAAGTATTTATTAAATATGGGTTACTATTGCAGATATTATCAGCCAATCAAAGAAATGCCTGAAAGATTACGACCTGAATGTATGACTCGACTTTATGAATTGAAATCTTGTGTAATAAGAGCTCTGTATTACACTTACCCACCGTTTGCTTCGAAATTTCATTCTGAAAACAATAAACCGTTGTCAAACCTCAGCGCTCCGAGCAATTCTGTGCAGATTTACACTCCTTTACTTGTAAAACGGAAGTGTTTATCTGTTTGGTCAAAAGAAGTGAGAAATTTTATTTTATCGAAAATTTTATCTAAGTTTCAAATTTTGTAAATTGGATCATTTTTAGGCTGGTGATGTTGGCTGGCAGTGCAACTTCATACTTAAACGTGAAAATTTAGCTGCTTTCTGCGCCTCTAGAAACATATCTCGAAAAAAAGATTTATTCGCCATGCTAGACGATATTACAGCTAATAAAGAAGAAGGATGCGTCTTACTACAGGTAATAAGTTTGTTTCATTAACGAACATTTCTAGCACACCAGCTCAGATGACTTGATATGTTTTAGGTGAAATTTAAAAAATTCGTTGTAACGCCGTTGGTTCTGGGATTTACTTTAACGTCCATCACATATGATCGTAATACTCTGGAAATGACATTTTGCTCTGGTATGACTTCCGATTACAACAGGATGATAGTTACATTCAGTAATGTTGAAGAAGTCCAAGCTCATAACTGGTGGTCGCCTCACTACCCTCATTCCAATAGTCTATCGTCCCAAGTTATTACTTGTGGCTGATTACGTTAATTCGTCGATCTCATTTTCACTTCTGTTACGACAAAAAAAAATTGCTATGCGGTAATTGTTTCTCCCTTTGAAAAAGAAATACTATGTTTGTGGTACTCATTTTGTGTGGTTATTTTGAAAGATTGGTTCAGTGGTTTGTTCTTAAGTGATAGTTTATGTCTGTGGTTTACGCATTTAATGGATCCGATGTGCTGTTAATCGACTTATATTTTATTGTAAGTCAATTGTTTAAGTTAGTACTCCTAATTTTATTCATGTATATATATATATTTTTTTGGTTCATTAATGATTAGATACTTGAGTTTTTAGTGCAGCAGAAAGTTTTCTTTCATTTGTAAAAATAATATTTTTTCGTTACCTAACTTTACGATTATAGTAGTTATTCAGTTAACAATCTGAATATCCCTTATTACAGTTTAATAGCGTCACAGTTACTTTGAAAATTTTACGCCAAATATTGAACGGTTTTTACCTGGTGTTATCTGAAGCGGTAGGTAATTACGTAAATGTTTTTCTTTACCTTTCAGTTTTTACACCATATTTGTAACAGAGTAATATAATCATGTTATTTGACATTCATTCGTTTCCTTCGTTGAATTAATTTTGTACCATTTGTTTGATTTATAAAAAAATGGACGTTTTAAGGAACGGTATATTTGTTAGACATTAACAGTTAAAAACAAATTTCCATGCAGTAGGCAGGTAAAATTGAGAAGCTTAACTTCAACGACGAATACATGAACGGATGAAAGAAAAATATTCGTTATTAGAAAATCAAAATTGTTTAAATTAAAAAATATAGGTTATTATTTGACCTAATTATATGAAAAATATCAAGATAACAATACAATACGCTTATTACATAAAGCGCTTTAATAATAATATTTAAAAAAAAAAAAAGGAAAAACATTTTATTAAAACGTTGATAATGTTTAATACAATCGAATATCTACTTTAAGAATCATTGGTGCATTGTTTTGATATGTAAAAATTGTTTGTCGTGATGAAGCGAAATGACACATCGTAACGTTCTAATCTTACAAAATAAAACTTACGGGTTACGAAATTAACATAATTAATTGTTCACAAATATAACATTCCGCTGAAATATTCTAATCTTTTTTTTTTTTTTTTTTTTTTACATGAGTAATACGAAATATTTTTTTCCTATAATAACTGATAGATTCCAAAACCAACAACAGTCTATTTACGCAACGTGACTTCCATTCCATTTTTTTTAAACGACATTTTCAAAAAGGAAAAAATTATTTACAAATATTAAAAAATAAAATAGTATTAGTCGAGAAAACCAGTATTTACTAGTTTTTCTAAAAAGAATTTCACATCTCCTAATTCCGAATCTTTGATGCCGAGACTTTTCAGCATACCAATATCTCCATTTTCGACTGCAATAAAAACTGAACGAAGATGTTCTAGATCTGACCTCATCAAGTGCAAAGCTGCGCCAAAATCTTCAATAGTTTGCGATTCTACGAAAAAAATTAATTTCGGAAATTAATATTTAAACCAGGTAAAATTACTTAGACGTTTGCATAGTAAATCAAAAAAAGGTACGATATGAAATTGCGATGCGAAATTGCAGGTAATTCTGAAATCTCTTGCTTTTCGCGAGAGACAATTTAGGAGAGACTTCGTTGTTCCAACTTGGCTTGGTTAATTGGTATTCCACTCATGTGAAATAAATTATACGAGTTTGAAAATTTTTGTCCAAAGCAGTTTGAAAGACAAAAATGTGATCGAATTCGTAATTTCGACGTTTTGATTCCGATTTCAAAATTTTTATAGGTCACAGTCAAGTTTTCATAAAATAGCAAAGGAGCCCGTGATTGAGTAAACCGATTTCTACTTTTTTTAGAAAGTTGAAGGAGGGGAGTGAAGCAAAGCTGTGAAGTGATGTCCAAAGAACATGGTAAAAATTTCAGGTCTCTGACTGAATCCTTATTAAGGGTCTCGGTTTAAATTAAAAGTCAGAACTTTCAATTTTTTTTTTTTGAAATTTTTCATGCAGTTAGTGTTGTTATAGCCCTGGAGGGATAAGTAAAAAAAAGTCTTAAATTTTTAGGGATTTTCAGAGGTTCTAAAATTTATTCAAAATAGGCAAAATTTGGCAATTTCAGGATTACGCCGAAATAAAACCCCTGAAATATGACAAAATTTGTAAAACTTTTTTTTTCACTTTTTTGGAGCTACAATAAGATCAACCGTACAAAAAAAAATCACAATTGAAAATTTTGACCTTTGACTCAAAACTGAGGCTCTCAANAATTGAGTTGGAGACCTAAATGTTTTACT
This sequence comes from Hypogeococcus pungens, assembly GCA_018107765.1. Taxonomy (NCBI): domain Eukaryota; kingdom Metazoa; phylum Arthropoda; class Insecta; order Hemiptera; family Pseudococcidae; genus Hypogeococcus; species Hypogeococcus pungens. Next base: position 1,896 of record JAAOIU010167172.1, on the reverse strand, counting down.
ACGTTCTTATGACGTAATTTCACAACTTTTTTCACGCCCCCTTCTAGTGACTATCTAATACCTCGAAAAATCAAAAAATCTCCAATTTCCATTACTGAAAAAAAAACTATTCGAAATTTTTTCGAACGCTTTTTTGAATCAAGAATAATTACTCTTCTTACATTCATTTTCGTAACTCTAAACTCAAAGATGATTTTCAACGACAAACTTTCAAAAGAATTCCTCGTTTAATATTGTCAATAAAAATAATGAAACTGCCACCAGCTCATTTTCGCTGAAAGCGGGTTTTCCTCTTTGAAACGACGTTATTACCCGAGCCGTTGCCAGTTTTTCATTATAAAAAAGTTTTTACTTTTTCCTTCGCACATTCTTACCCAACAAGAAGTTTATGTAACGAATTAATTTCAGGTAGGTAAGTACACTGACGGTTTTAATATTTGGCTTACGGATTACTTACCAGATAAGGTAATGGCTACCTTATCAACTCCACCAAGAGGTTGCAACGCGTCTCTGGCTTTATTTCCGAATAACTTTTCCAAATAATTTGGTCCGTGGCTGGCTATGAGAGATTGCAAAAAACTTGAAGTTTCTTCTACCGGAGGACGCTTTGCTGTGAAAAGAAGTGTAATCGATTAATCATACCTTATTTATAGGGTGCTTTGAATTTTAGCTGAGGCGAATACTTTAGACTAGTAATGTATTATTTTTGACGTAACACTTTCTCATATCCGTTCCATGTGCACTGATTTTTTTTTTTTTTTAACATGCTTGAAGCATTTTGAATTTCAAATATAAACCATCGGTAATTTATACCTACACGAATTTAAAATAACACTAGAATAACGTGTGGAAAATATAGGTAGGTAGGTATTTTTATACTTTAAAGAATTTTTTAACATGGTACCGTCAGTGCTGCATAAACAAAAGTTACCTATCTGTTACCTATGGTGTATTTCAACAATAAATTAAGCGAAACCACGATCACGAAAGTATTTTCATATGTTTATTCCAAGTTATTAGGTTTCAAATTACCTGCTGTACATAACCTAGGATCCTCGTCGTACCCATCCGGACAGTCAGGAGCACCGTCGCATAAATACTGTATAGAAATACAAGCTCCATCTCCGGGACATTTAAAAGGTTCATATGGATGACAAGGTGTATCACCTGAAACAAAAGAATTCACTCTTGAAAAATATTTACTTTAGGAATATTTTATTGAAGCGGAAAAAGAAAAAAAGAAAAAAGTCGATTCGATTGAGAGATTTTCGTTACATACCTACATTTTCTATTCCTAAAAAAAAATCAACAAACTTCGCTCATTCTGCGGAACGTTTGTTAAATTGAATTAGTTTAATCATACGTAGGTACAAAACCAAGTTACGTTTTTTTTTCTGCAACGTCTTAGGAGAGCTCTTTGGTCTGAGTGACACATTTTAAGCGTATATATTTCCACTCACAGCAAGAAAAAAACGCCCAATGTTTTTACTCGTACTGCGGTACTTCATTTTATTAGTCAGGAAATGGAAATTTCGTTTTAGTGGTTGCCTCTCTCCATCGGTCACATACGTATTCTTCTCGCAAAAGTTCACCCAAGCTTCGAATACGTTAATTATTAAAAAAGTTGAACGTTTCGTGGTGATAAAAGTTAGCGGAAAAGTTTTGTGAAAATTTTAGCACAGACGCAATTAATGGTTGGAATAAAATTTATCGTTCGTTATACCAAAACCGCAGTAGCACGTTTCGTGACGAAAATTTATAATTCGTATAGAAAAACAAATTTCAGAACATTACTTGGAGTGACAGAGACTAGAAATGTTTTCTTTCCTACTCACAGATGCGTTCGCATATAATAAAATTTCAAGTTTTTTTTCTCTTTACTAAGCAGCCGTCCGC
>JAAOIU010167140.1:0-29361 GCA_018107765.1 Hypogeococcus pungens | reverse complement strand
ATATAATACATAGGCTCTCAAACTGTGCCAATAAATTGATCAAGAACTCATCATTTTTTTCTCTTTTTTGGAAACGTCAATAATCGATCAAATTTTTAATTAAAATTTATCACTCGATTTTTCTAACAAAAATTCAAAAAAAATCTCCAAAGCAGTCAATTTCTCCATTAAAAAAATTTCGGTCGTCAATTTTTTTTTGCGAGTCGTGACCGATACAGTGGACGCACTAATCTCTGCTCAAGATTAGATTTACTCTCAAAAAAAAGTTATCAACCTTTATCAATACTCAACAACACGGTTCAGCCAATCAATACGAGTACTCTGTTAGAAAAATAGTCGAAAGTTGAGTTAACATACCACACCTACCTCACGACCGTCGATTTTTCAACGCTTTATTTTACAACGTTCACGATACGAATTATGTAATAAATCATTTAAATCTTGTCTGATTCCTGACGACAATCCAAAAATAGAAAATTAGTTTCATAGAAAAATTCGAAATACGAATAAAAAATCCAAAAAGAAACAAAAATCAGTGAGATCCACATCATGAAACAGTTTTTGAAATTTCAAACAAGTGTGAAGCAATTTTCAGTATCGAAGACGATAACCGATACTCGAAAAATGTTTCCTGACGAGGATCGATCGTGAAAACATGACTAACCGACTTGAAATCTACGCGAATAGCCTTCGAAGTTGTTTCAATTTCGGTACCTTCAAGTACCAAACGGTTTTAGAAAAACGACTCCATATCGCGAAACAACGATCGCGGATCGTGAATCCGTAAACCAAAACAGATGCATGATTTTTTCAACAAAATCAAGGTTGAATACTCGCATAATCATTTAACAAGGCTTCTTGAAGCAACAGCAAACAATAATCTGTTAGAGTGTTGTCCAATAAAATAGGGGAAAGTGTATCGTTAAGAATGGAAAAATTAAACAGTTCGTTGATACTTTTCCCAGGAACTAAACGTGTTAGCATCTAAATTGACTAATTAAATATTCAACATGGCTGAAATTTTCGAATCCTCGACAAAGTGTAAGAATAGATTTATGCAAGTTACGTGGTAATTATTGCCAGCGTACCGGACGCAATTAACGTCGCATTTTGTTTCGCAAAGTTTGCAAAATGATCCGTCGACGTCGTCCTCGGTGGGCATCTGTAATTTATTTTTAGTTTAGTTTATTCGAGTTCGAGAAATATATTAGATGAGATCACGAGATGATTGACTCACTTCGTCTAAAAGCTCGTCACTTGGAATGTATTTAGAGTAAGAGGTGAGTTTACCCCATAGCATTTGCAAAGCGTCGTTCACATGTTGGTTGCTGAATTGACGTTGAAATCGTTGACTAGTTTCATAGACGATTTTTAGCTCTAAAAATGGAAAATGGAATTAATAAAGGCAAGGAAATTTCAAACAATGTTTAGGGACATGAAACAAAGCAATACGTACGATTAAAGTACCGGTATCCTCTTTCATCGGAAAGTACTTCGGATAAAGTTTGTTCATTAGTAATACTAGAAAACACCCGTAAACCTTCTTGCAGCAGACGCAAGCAAGCGTCTAAACATTTCTCCTGGAAAGTAAAAAATATGACAAACACTCAATAAAACGGTAAAAATACAAATAAGGAAAGCTACAAGCCGTCACCATGATATTGCATGTCCCTATTTCAACTTGCAAACTCACTCTGATAGATAACTCTTTGGCATCTTTGGCTGGTTCAACATTGACTCCAAAAAAATCACCGAAATTATCATCATCGTCGTCTTCATCCTCCTCTTCACCGTCATCATCCTCAATTTGTTCCAATTTTGGAACTTCTTGCTTCTTGGGATGGTCCATTAGTGTTCTGAATACGTCATATTTATCGGCGTCAAGTCCAGCTTTAAGATCGATTTGTTCGTCATTGCTCAAAGATACAGGATCTGGTCCAATACTAGGAGCATTTTGATCACATATCAAGTCAGCGTTACCGCCAGTGGTAAAATTATCAAATTCATATTTAACTAATGGCGACGCCGACTGGAAATCCGCATATTCGTCATTAGTGGTAACTACGGCAGCGCTTTGAAACTCGGTGAATTCGTCGTCATCAAAATCGTTCGATTGTTTGGTTTCAAACGTCGGTAAATCTAACGATTTAGGTTCCAAATTGGACGAAATATCGGTAAAATTCAAACAATCGTATTTTTTAACATTGTTCTGTAGAGCAGGTTGAAGAGCATTACTCGAACAGCTTTTAGAAGTGTCAAATTTTACAGGTTGAGGCAATGTTTCACTGACTGATAAATTCTTCAGTTCGGGAATAATGTTAATTTTTGGCATTTCTTTTGGTTTGAAATCGGTGCTTATTAAATCTGCCGATTCTGCGAACTCTTTCGGAGGTTTGGAAAAGGTAGGAATATTCTCATAGTGTTTAGGTGCAGCAATAGGTCCGGAAAATTGAACTGTAGGCATGTTTTGCGTTATAACGACGTTATTAAGTAGCCTTGAATCGTTAATTGAATTTCTGGTCACGCTTCGGTTGATCGCTGGATTTGCAACGGTAATGTTCAAAAAGCTGTAGTCTAATTGTGGTAATATTGGGTGGTTTATGCCTTTCAGGATGGATATATCTTTGACAGGATAACCAGTCTGAAAATAACGCCGATATGAGCATTGTTTTAACAATGTCAAGAATGATTAATCAATACGAAGGGTAATTACTTGAACTAGAGCGATTAATGCAAGCATTACGTAGAGTTCTTGTTGAGTGAGAAAACCAGGTGATGCTACATTGGTAATTGACCACAAATATCCGAGTTTTTCTAAAGGTAGTCCACTGGTGGTAAATAACTGAGTAATAATTTTGGTATCACAGAACTGATTCATCGGGGTTAGTTTGACTGCTTGCCAGACTTGTTCGTAAACTTTGGGCACTAAACCATTTTCTAACTTGAGCCATTTCGGTAAAACCTGATCCATATTAAAAATACATAAAAATATTCTTTAAACAAATACAACGTCAAGTGATTGATTAACAGTCACATAAAAGTAATCAATAATTGCGAAAGAGGAAAAAACGAAACCATAATGAATAAATTAAACGCGTACATATGAAGGCTCCGATTTCACGTTGAACTTGAAGGTTTCTTTATCAGAGATTAACTGCTCTATCATAATATCGGGATCTAGAACCTATAATTAAGTAAAAGTGGTATTACAAGTTTGAAAGAGAAGTGGTTTGAAGCTCAAAAAATTATAGTCGTTGAGAATCCATACAAGTTAACAAGGTACTTTACGAGGTACTTACTTTTTTCGTCACATTGTTGGGCGATATGAATTTTAGTTTTTCCCGCTGTTTGAAGTACTCTTGCTGTTTATTTTGCATTAATAACCGATAAATATTAAACAGAAGCGAAATATTTGTCCAAAATTTGACAGATTGCAAAAAATTTGATGTTTTGGCGAACGAAAAAAATGAAAAACAAGAGATAATATTTCGAACAGTGTAACCTTGTCACCGGCGTTAAAAATTAGAAATTATTTTTTTTAGTTGGCAAAAATGGCATGCAAGACTATTGTGAATTTCTCAAAAGCCTATAAATAAATAAACAAAAACTCAATGAATTTTTTTTTTCGAAAAAAGGAAAAATCTTTTTTTCGATTTTGAGTGATAACTTTTAGGTGTTTGAATGCGAATAAAATTGTAGATAAATCGAGTATTCCGTAACTGTTTTGGATAAATTTCCACTCAGTGTGAATATTACTTGCCGTGTTAGAAACTTTACTATTCAAACATTCGTGTAATCAATTCCTGATGGCCAAGCATCATCCAGATTTGATCTTCTGCAGAAAACAACCCGGTGTCGGTAAGTCGCTTATATTTTTGGCATTTCATTAATAATGTAATTAATGGACGAGTAATTATGTAAATTACATGACGGGTGATCTTTGTTTTATCAGCTATTGGCAGACTCTGCGAGAAATGCGACGGGAAATGTGTGATATGTGATTCGTACGTTAGACCATGTACCTTAGTCAGAATTTGCGATGAATGTAATTATGGATCGTATCAAGGGCGTTGCGTTATTTGCGGTGGTCCAGGGGTATCGGATGCTTATTATTGCAAAGAATGTACCATTCAAGAAAAAGACGTAAGTACCCACCTCAACAACCTACTGTATGTTTCGTTAAGGATAATTTCAATCATCGCTTTGTTACTGTTACAGCGTGATGGATGTCCAAAAATTGTAAATCTTGGCAGTTCAAAGACAGACCTGTTTTACGAAAGAAAAAAATACGGTTTCAAGAAACGATAATCTTGTTTCATTCCATATCAATTGTACGTAATTTTAATTTAATGCCCTTTCTTGTAAATTTTATACATTTATTCAATATTCAGTAATACATAGCGTTGTTTTGAAATTGTTTTTTCAATTTATTTTCAAACCCTTTTCATTAATTTTTCAAATTTCAATTTCATTCCGTGATTCGATTAATTTGCATGCGAAAAGACTGTCAATCAATCTTGCATTTGGAACGAATCGAGGGTAGAGTAAGTTGAGAACATTTCGCGTTTAAAATGAAATGCCATATAACTACTGTTTCCGTTGTATTTACAATTTTGCCCACTTTCTTTTGGTAAGTCTAGAACAATATAAGTAAAAGTTTCAAGAATTTTGAAAACTATTTTTCTTTCAGTTTGAACTTATTGGTAGAAAGATACAATGAAATTTTATTCAACATTGATATAAAATGGATGACCATAGATCTACTGCAAGAGGTCATGTCTTCTACGAACTGTTTCGTTATGGTGTTAGATGAGTACTACCAACACATCATTGGAAGCGGGCTTGATAAACCTATGGATTCTAAACCCTATTTCAAAGTGCTTATAAATTCTTGTCGTAAGATATCTCTAAAATGGCATATTTCATGTATATTTTTTTATAGATTTTAGTAAATGAATCTGAGGATCTACTTTCACCAAATTATGAAACAGTTAGAGTAATTTTACAAGCTAAAAAAAATAGTTGTAATTTATACGTGGTTTTTTTGGCTAATGGCGAACAAGTTGCTCGATTTCTCACTTTTGGAGATAGGTAAGTTCTTGTTTATTTTTTTCTAATGAATGACACCATTGGGAAACTTTCTTTTTGATAGGCACCGAACTATGGACTCGAGAGCGAAATTCGTGCTGATGAAAGATCGACGAATGTTTTACCAGAAATATAACGTTTTATGGAAAAAAATGGTCAACGTTTTGTTCGTAAAACAGTACAAAAACACACCACGTTTTGAACTCTCAACAGTACCCTTCCCACCTCCTTTGAACGGGCCTATCATACCGTACAAAATTAATACATGGAATCGCGGCTTTCAAGTACAACATTTCGGTGGATTTTTTTTTTTATTTATTTTTACTTCAATATTCTTTTTTATAGAAAAACAAAATCCTGTTTCAAGACAAAACATCAAACTTGAAAGGTCAAACACTGAAGGTAGTTACATTCGAGCATATGCCTACTACAGCTTTAATCACAGCTAGAAATAGTTCACAAAGCGAAGATCAAATACCACAATATACAGGATTAGAAATAGAGGTAAAGTTTTTAGAAAATACGCAATTTAAAAAAAACGAAATTCTAATCAAACGTTTTTTCAGGTTTTGAAAACTCTAGCCAATGCGATGAACTTCCAATACGCGATTTACGAGCCTCCTAACGCCAACGAAGAGCAATGGGGTCGTAAACAAATAAACGGATCTTTTTCCGGATTATTAGGTGAAATGTGCGAAGGAAATGCTGACATAGCGTTGGGTAATTTGTATTATACCCCTTATCACCTACAAATGTTGGATTTAAGCGTGCCGTATAACACAGAATGCTTGACCTTTCTTACGCCAGAATCGCTTACGGATAATTCCAGACAAACTTTGACACTTCCATTTCAGTAGGATGAATATTTTTTTGAAGAAATGATTGCGCTTTACTGTAGAATCAACCACTTCAATGAATTGTTTCTAGGGGCAAAATGTGGACAGCAGTGATAATAACTTTATTTTTGGGTGGATTTGTCTTCAATTTTTTCGCATTATACCATCGTCATATCGAAAATAAAGATTTTAGCTTGCTTGGTTCGGACGACGAGACGTCTGAAACAGAAGAACCGAACAAGCTGAAAAATTTCTTCAGAAGTAAATGGAGATCAGTTCGCTCGAAGTTACGAAGTCAGTGGAAGAGATTTAACAGGAAAAATGAATTTTTAAAAAAGAACAAAGCCGCGTTGGCTCGTAAAAAATTAATGATGCGATACAATTGGCAGAGAAGATTCACTCAGAAGTTTTCTAGCGATGACGAAGTTGTTCATATAGGTTTATACATCTTTGAAAGACTCGATAATAGCATTTTGTACACTTATGGTATGTTTATGAATGTTTCATTACCCAAAGTACCAACAGGTTGGTCTATTCGTATGTTTACCGGTTGGTGGTGGCTATATTGCATATTGGTTTCGGTCGCTTATAAAGCTAGCTTGACTGCTATCTTGGCTAATCCTGTCCCTCGGTAAAAATTCTTACTTTTTATTCCATAGCGAATGAAAGCAGGTTCAAATTAATTCGAATATATTTTAGGGTAACAATCGATACCTTGGAACAATTAGCAGAAAGCGATATCGGCTGTGGAGGTTGGGGCGAACAATCGAAAGAATTTTTTGTCACCTCTCTCGATATCACGAGTCAAAAAATTGGTAGAAAATTTGAAATTACTTACGATATAGATTCCGCTGTCGAGAGAGTTGCCTCGGGAGAGTTCGCTTACTACGAAAACATTTACTTTTTACATTACTTGACTGTTAAACACAAAGATGAAAATCTTCTGAACAGATTAAACGAAACAGGTACGTATGAAATTCCATACAATTTTGTATTTCTCGCGAACACGAACACTATACATCTTACACTTTGCAGATGAAAAATCCATCGACAAAACGAAAGGGAAAGTCCTCCACGTGATGTTCAACTGCGTGATAAACATGCCAGTGTCGGTAGGCTTGCAAAAAAACTCACCTCTGAAGCCGAAAATTGACAGTTACCTTTCTCGAGTGATCGAAGCAGGGCTCGTAATTAAATGGTTGAACGACGTTATGTTCAAAATCAGAGCCACGGAAGCAAAACAGGATATACAAGAGATTAAAGCTCTGATGAATATGAGCAAATTATACGGAGCTGTGGCTGTTCTATTGGCTGGATACGTTGTCAGCGTTGTAATACTCATTTGGGAAATATTCATGTGGTATTGCGTGGAGAAAAAAAGTCCGGACTTTGATAAATATAATTTACGCGAATATTACGCCAAGAAAAAGTGATTATCTTCAATATTCGTATTTATTAACCACATTAACATGCTAACACAATACACAAAACACCAATATAAAAATTAAGTAAAATGGTAACTAATTACAATATTTTTTTTCATAACAAGGCTACAGTTATGATGTTATTAGGGTATCACATAATTTGATAACTCAGCTCGAGGTAACATAGGTACCTAAATAATCGGGTACTCATCCATATTCCGTATCACAATGATAAATTAAGCACAAGGAAGACATGAATAAAAATGTTGAGCACCGCTCAATACTTCCTCACAACTTCAACGAGAATTTATCTCTGAATGCTGAAATCAGCAGAGCCATCGGAATAAGGTTTCGTAGATAAAATTAAAGCTTCGCATTGATGGTATAAATTTCATTCCACCACTCAGGTACTTTGAACGTTTCAGGGTCACTAAACAGCGATTCTTCTAAATGTTTATACACCTGCAATGAAAAACATATGCACAATGAGTAAGAAATACACGAGAATAATTTTCCATCAATCAGTATAAAATTCTTACCTCTCCGTCGGAATATCCGAGAACTGAATTCAAAATAAAATCAGGAGGAGCAATACCATCGGCTAAAGCAACAGCTTCGGGCTTCAGACGAGCGCATAAGCTGATTACCGCTTCTTTAAAAAGATACGATGAACACCCTTGAGTCAAGTACCCGCCTTGGAATAGATACGACAAATGTTTCTCCAAGGACCATGTTCCGTAAAGTGAAGCTAACAATAGAATAACGTTTTGAATGCTAGGTTCACCTTCGGCTCTTTCTAGAGCGAATTTATAGCACGAAGAGAGAATGCAATGCTGTAAAAATGATGATGTTTAACGAAAATTTAAGCAAAAATTCACCATTTCGCAAACCATAGATATTACCTCGCCATAAACCAGCGACAGAGTTTTAGCAAAGTAAACTTGCGTGTCGTTTTTCGCAGAAAATGAATCTTCTCCTTGATCCTTTAACATGTTCAATTTATCAGAAGTAATCTCAAGCAGATAACATATTAACCATTTGTACGTCTCCAGCAAAGCTATAGAAAAAAAAAACGTACGATGAATAAAATTACAGATTAGAAACACGAAGTTAACGAATCCATTACTCACTAGTTGGATTGGTCAAGTCGTCGACAGTGATAGCACTAAATTTGGACGATAAAATTCTATCGGAGTCTAAAATGAATTCAATCGTCTTCATAGGTGTATTGAATAACGGCCTGGCTTCTGGAGATCTTCTTTTAGACCACATCTGTATCAACCAGTTGCTGGTTTGTTGCAGTAATACATTATTATCACCTTCATAGGTGCAATTAGCATCGTTTCCGTTGCGCAGTTCAACAATACCGGCCGCTAAAGAAATGATTAGAAATGCTCAAAGTGAGATCAAACATGATAGTGACGCTTTTGTGTGAATTTCAAATCACCTTTTAAGTATCCATGGCCTCCGCATGCTTCGCGACATTCTTGAATACCGTCTCTAGCTAGCCAAGCAGCTAATGGTTTCGCAGCGCTGGAGAGAGCATGAGTTTCCGGTCCAAAATTATCCTAAAATAAAATAATTATGGCATAGATACTTCTTGGAGATAAATTTCATTAAATTTCTCGAAAAATAAAACTCACAGGAGCACGTCCACCTGTAAATGTGTCGATCATTACTTCGGTATAATATTTTCCGAACAGATTGCCAAAAATTTTCAAACAGTATGTACCAGCCAAATAAGGAAATAGCCTGCATTGCTGTCAAAATGAAATAAACTCATTTTTACGGTCTTCTCAATTATTAAAACATTTTAAAATTACTTACAATCAATTGATACTCGATAATAGGCAATTCTTCCTTCTCGTTAGGACCAAATTGCTGTCTAACGCCGGCATATCGCACAGCAATCGCCAAAGCTTTGGTTACATAAGCCAAACAGATCTGAATAATCATTACTCTACCGCCGGATAACGCAGCAAATGCTGTGCCTAAATGTGATTTTCAACAATAAAACGATAATATTACTTGAACAGAATTAGAAATTTATACTAAAAATGACGTACCAGATCGACTTTCGTTGCTTTTATGTCTAACGATGTACTTTCCTTCAGGAGACACGTCACCGGTTTTAGTCAGGAGACACTTCTTAGGTATACGATAATTTTTGAACAAAACAAATCTACAAATTCACAAAAATTCCTTGAAATTATGATCCGAGCATCCAACTGTATAAAATCTACGCTGCTCACACTTACCCATTATCTACGCCATTAAGACCAGCTTTTTTACCCATATCACCAACTATCACGCCTGGAAATGCAGCTCCACTCTTGGGATCTCTAACCGGTACTGAAAATGCATGTAAGCCTTCATCGGAGCCGTCAGGTAAGATTATTCGAGCCCAAATTATTGAGTACGTAGCACATTTTCCTAAGTAAATCGATAATGCAATTAAGTCCTCATTTTCCTACTCAATTTTTAAAATATAAAAAATCAACGATAGTTGAGCTTACCCAAACTACCAGACCAACATTTAGCTGCAGCGAAATTAGGGGTGTTTAAAATGAACTCTTGAGTTGCCGGATCGAAAGTAGCCGAAGTTCGCATTCCTTTGGTATTCGTACCGTGAGCTATTTCCGTTAAAGCAAAAGATCCGGCAACCTGATAAGAAAAAATTAACTTATATCAAAATTTGTTCAAAATATGGCCATTTTTAGAATATAAACCTTGATCAATTTACGTCTCCATTTTCACAGGCGAAATACGTCTCTAAATGATCATCATTTCCTAAAGTAATCAGTACGTTTCTAAACATAACAAAAGTTAATCCGAATTTGACAGCTACTGAAGGGCAGTAATGAAATTCGGCTGTAATTCTGCTAATGAGCTAAACAAACACATTGTATTTGTAAGAACATCATTCAATACAGCATAAATCCGCGAAATCTTTGTAGTGTACGAAACACTTACAGAAAACGGATTAGTTAACAGCTCTTCATCTGAAAGAATTTTCATCTTTAAAATCTTATAAATACGTAGCGTCGTCATTCTTCTCTCTTCATCTAAAGTATCGAAATCTCTTTGTTTGAATAACGGATCATTTTCGAACAAATTATAATATTTCATCTGCAATCGCAATGATGTCAGTAAGTACAATAAACTCTACACTCGGTCTAATTTGTAGCTTATGAAGCTTTGCTTTTTGAAATTCATGCATACCTTCACTTCGATTCCTTCTTTTCCGTCGATCAATGTGATTAATTTCTTCCACGAGAAGGAAGCTTGTTTTCGATACACGGCCAGAGGCCCGCCACTGGGCATATCTGGTAAAAGAGGCGATTCTTCGAGCATTTTGGTACAATATGACGCTTCCAGACACTTATTTAACCTTCCTGCAAATTAACATAGGCACGAAAATTACAATTATTCTAGTACTGTCGCGATGTAAACGGTTCACTCGCCGTGTAACTGGTGCTTTTCCGTACATGGAGTCGAATTAGAAACACCGACCTGAATATTTAATCAGTTCTATTAATTCACTTACTGTTGATTACCATACGATGTGCTCGGACGATATTACTTGGTAAGCTCCTTAGTAACAAGCTCTTCATAAATTCGAATAATTGATTACAGTTACAGCTTACCTGAAGATTTTAGATTGGGAAAGAAAAATTGAATTATTATTTGTATACAAAATAACGATAACGTACACAACTGGTCGAGACACGAACGATGGTTTAACTGATAAGGGTGATCCTTGAAATTTGATGCAGCAATTTTACATTACACCATAATGGTTTATTGCGTAAAACGAATGTTAATAGTTTCACTAACATAAAAAAATATTTAGCGCGAGTATTAAGTAGCTGAAGCTGATAAGATAGAATACACACAGTGAAACACAAAGAATTTATGCCCTGAAAAAGTACTTGAAAACAATGCCGAATGATAATGAATATGGTAGGTAAATGGTTTCACTGGTGGGTTGAAGGTGGGTTGCGTTAAGCGAACCGAACTACCACTACTTCACTATGCGGTTGTACATTTAGTTCAAATGTAACTTGTTCTCGGCCACTCTCTGCCATTACGTAATGAACTAGTTATTCCAATGGATACCTATCTTCAATTAAACACACCAAATTTCGCGAAATCATCTATCATTTCATTATTACAATGATTTAAACAAAGTTATAAAGCTTTTCATATTTCAAGTCAGGTGAATAAAATTTTTCTCATAGGTAAATTAATTTCACGGGTTTGTATATTTTAAGCAATATGGTGAATTCTTCGTTATGCAAATTTCAGTCCCTCTGTATCTGTAATGAAGTCATTCGCCAATTAAGCAATTCAATATCAACACCAACATGAAAATTAAGGTTTATTAAAATTTTACTAAATAACAAAATCTCAAACATGAAATAAACAATATAACATCGTAGTTATGAACAAAAATTTTTACAACTAAAATTCCAGCTTTTAGTATTGGTATTTTATTATTTTCAAATCGTCAAATCAATTTTGATCGACGAGAATGACAATTTGTTTCGTAAGCATTGCTTACAGTCGCCTTAGTACAGCTTCAGCAGTATAAGTAAAACATACTTCAGTAAAGGATAATTTGAAAATAAAACAGCCTTTTACATTAAAATAAAGAAGAAAAAATTATACAAAACGTAAAAACAACATTATATCCACAAACTTAAGTAAGCACCATAATCGTATACGCGTTCCACAAGAATGAAAGTTTCACTTACACTGTTGAGCAATTTAGCGTGTGTAAGAAAGCTTTTTTTTTTTACAAAATTTTAGCTTTTGCCAGTACGAGAAAAAATGGCTCATTTATCAGTCTTTCTCATATAATAATTCTTTGTACAAAAATAGTACCGTAATAAAGAATGATAAAATATAAAAATATCAAGAGGTAAAATTTTAATCAATAAAAAATATACCGCTGAAAATAAAAATACTGTTAATAAAAAAAAAAAAAAGAAGAATAAAAACCTCGTTCAATAAAAATATAGAAAAAATAGTACACTCTATACGGATATAAAAACCGAGAAAAATGAAAAATGAAACTTGCTTAAAAAGTACAAAATAAAATGAAGAAAGGAAAATAAAAACTGAAATAATTGTAAAGTTCACGAACATGACTATCTTATCGTATGGTTGCAGTTCGTCGTAACCATGCGTAGAATATTAACAACGAAATCATAATTATTATTTCCTAAAATGACTAGTAACCATGGTCCTTGCGAAAGGCTCTCGAAAGCGAATTAGCATTTTTGAAATCGTACAGTAGTCGTCAATTGGGTGGTCTCGGCTCTGGGCGGAGGTGGCGGCGGTGGTCTTTTCTTTACTGGTGTTCCGTTGACGGAAGGAGACGTCGGTACGATTGGCACTTTGGCTGGGGTAACTCCGACGACCGGTGGAGGTTGAGGTCCGCTTCTGTAGACATTCTCGTACAGGTTCTGTCCACCACCGTAATGTTCGGCGACCCAATTACTGACGTTGGTTTCTTTGTAATCGGGAGGATCGCGGAATCCGAGCACCTCGTGAGGCGTAGTGTTGAGATCTTGTTTACATTTCTGAGCGACTTGCCATTTTCGTCGCATTACACGTTGCAAGTCTTGTAAAAAGGTCGCGCTCGGCGAAGGTAACATTTTTGGTGGTGGAGGTGGCGGTGGTAGGTCTTCAACTTCTTCGTTCAACGTTAAAGTACTGGCTAGGAGCTCGGGGGGCGGAGGTGGTAACGAGCCAAAGCTCGGCGTTCTTTCTAGCATCGCTGCGTTCGAAGCTCGCGTATCTAACGAAGCCAACTGGCGAGTTGTTGCCGTCAGGGGCAACTTCGGTGGTTTTCTTTTGATTGTACCGCATGGGAAGTCTGACTCAAAGGCGACGTCGCAGCCCGATGAACCGGAGTCTGATAGTTCGCATTCGTCGACCGTCATCAGAGATTGATAGTTTTCCAGCAGCTGACGTCCGTACTGAAACGAGAAGAGGATCAAGTCGGTGAGAAAATTGAAATAAAATTCAATCTGATCGCAATATATGAATGGAAAAGGGCGAGATCTAGAAACTGAATCTAAATTTCTGATAATCTGATTGGTCAGATTGGTCAAATTGTTCAATTTACTGCTATGCTACGCGATGGCGATTTTTGTAATATTTCTAGTTCTGTTTTTCATTTTTTTTTTCAAATCATTATAATGAAAATAAAAACTATTCACCTTGATAATTCTAATCGCGGTAACCCATTTGTGAAGTGTCAATGCATCTTCGGCGCACAAATATTTGATAAACTTAGTGGATTTTGGTTGTTGCAAACATGGATGCTTAATGGCGAAACAATGTTCGGTCGGAGCTTTGAATTTCTTTTTCCAACCAATTCCGTAATAAACCTAAAAACAAAGGTAAATAAATTATTAATACGGTCGTTAACTCAGCTGCGCTATAGTTTTTCAAAACCATACTAACCTGATTAACGTCGAAAGTAGCCAGGCAAGCTAAATCTTTAGTAGATTTTAATGCCTTTTCTTTATAATAATAAAGTCCAGAAGCTCGTAAAACGGCGTTATATTTCTTCCAGCCTTTTTTCGAATCTAACTTAATGTACAACGGACCTTCGACATTAGGTAATCCGCCGTTACTTAAATATTCCTAAGAAAAAAAAAATACGAATAAATGAAACGAAACCTTGTAAATCATACGATCGTTAAAATTTACCATAAATATACATACCTCAACGAGAACATTCTGAGTGAGTTCATCATCCAACGTAGGAATAGAATTACAATCGGAATGGAAAATTTCTGGTCTTTGGAACAACAACAAACGTTCGGGTCTTTCGACGAAGAACAGTTTATTTTTCGAATCCCTGGTCCATAGCATTAAATTATCCACCAAAGGTTCGTGTTCTTCATAAACCCTTTCTGCGAACATTAGCTCATTTTAGTGGAAATTTTCAAAACCGTCGAGACGTCGATCACCCTACGACGAATAAAAATAAACCCTCAACTTACCCATATGCAATTCGGGTAAATATTCGACAATGCCCCATCTGGGAGTAACCGGCATATGGTGCTTATCGGCCAACAATCTCATTACGAAACCGCATTTCATATTTTCATCAACTAGTAACGATTTGGCGCTTCCATCTTTACCGAAAACTTTGACGAACAATTTTTTCACTTCGGCTTCTTTCATTTTTTGCAATGCCAATTTGATTTTCTCCGCTTTACTATCATCGCCACTCGAAGTCTGTGCAAAAAAAGAAAAAATACGAGAAAATCGTAAATTAATTCTCGTTCGCGAAAAAAGCCTCCGTTTGTAGAATTACGACGTAACAGTATATACTAGTTTCTTCAATTAGGGTGGTAACTTTTCTAATTATAACTATAAGGGTTTCTTCTTCAGTCCGGTTAATTATAATCGTCTCTTTCTACGCCACATACGATTCGATCATCGACCCTTATTTTCTGCTCGGCGTAATTCCGCAATTCTACAAAACTTCCCCTTTGTTTAATCCGTCTATCTTAATCCTATATACGTATACGAGTATACGCGTAAGGCTGTATTCTTTTCCTCTCTTCAAATCGCACACTCGCCAACGCCAACTACCCTTCATTCCGATACAATACCAAGTTCAATATCGATACCTGATTATTAGTCGAAGGCGTCGTACTGCTCGAGGTCGAACTTTCGCTCGAAAATAGAGATACGCTGTCTGAAAAGGCTGAGTCATTGTCTGGACTTTCGGTTCTCATAACTGCGTTAACAAAGTAATCAATTATTTAAGGTTCTCCAAGGAAAATTTCACCGCTTTATCTACTGATTGTTTACCTGCTCCAGTTTGGGGAGGTGTATTCGAGGTGGGTCTTCTGTAACAAGAGATATCTGAGCCATTACTCGATTGTCGGGGGGATGCATTAGCAGCTTCTTTGTATTGCGATTCTAAAGCGCACAATTCACCCAGTATGGCGTCCAAATCTACGTCTTGGGTATCTGCAATAAACGCAAAAAAAGACAAACGTTAGTTATTGTCGTGACTCGTGAGTATTAATTTATATGCTAATTTACGGCGTAGAAAGGAGGGAGTCTGGTTTGGCACTTATATTTCTTCAATTTCGCATACATATGCATAAGTAAGCTGATAACGAAGCCAAATACAAACGTGAAATCATTATAGTCAATGACTCACTGATTTAATGTAAGTCCAATTGTGTGCTGCGTAAAATTGGGACTCGGGAGTAGGTATTCTCTTTGCAGTGTCCCTTCATGTAAAATTAACCTATTTTGAAAATTGTAGGAGCTTCGAATTTTTGAAATAACATATAACTCCGTAAAAATACCACAGATAGGCAAAATTTGTAAATCACTTCTTTAAATACAGTTCCGCGAATATTAGGATATTCAAATATTTTCGACATTCAGTATTCGAATATTCGAATAATATTCAAATAATTAGAAGCTTTCCTATTGGTGGATTTTGGGACAACACAACATTATTTTTTTGACTTTTGGGATCGTGATTTTTTTTCAAAAATTTTAATGGCAATATTGCTAAAAATACCAAAAAGTTTTAATTTCATTAAGCGACTCTAGGGGAATTTCTCGTAAATATAAAAATCATTTGGCAACGCCGCAGTATTCGAATATTCGAACACTATTCGAATAATATTTGAAAATTCGGCTCTACGAATATTCTAGGAACCCTATGTAGGATTCCGTGGATATTCGAATATTTTTGAAATTCAGTATTCGAAAATTCTGAATCTGATGTTTCGAATATTCGAATAATATTCGAGCTTTCCTATTGGAGGATTTTGGGGCAACCAAACACTGCTTTTTTGACTTTCGGGATCGTAATTTTATTTTCAAAAATTTTATTGGCCAAATTGCCAAAAATCCCAAAAAGTTTAATTTCATTTAGCGACTCTAGGGGAATTTCTCGAAAGTACAAAAATCATTTGGCAACGTCGCAGTACTCGAATAATATTCGGAAATTCGGCTATCCGAATATTCTAGGAACCCTAACTTTCTTATACTACTCGAACTCGACGAGATCTACTCAATGGAATCTTCAAAAATCAATTTTCATCGATTTTTTTGTTTCCTCGGAGTCTCAATATGTTTATTCCTGGATAAATATTTTATTTGAGCACTCCCTCCTCAAGTTTGGCTTGGCACCGCAGGTAAAATATTCTCACTTAATTTGATGATAGAAAAAATGAGCTTTCGAAAGTACTCCGTGTAAATTTGCCCATCTTGAAAATTGAAGGAGCTACGAATTATTCGAACCAAGACCAAGATAACTCCTCAAATATCAGAAATTGAAAAAATATTCAAGTTACTTTTTTTTTACAGTGTTCGACGAAATGTACACGACGTAACACTTCAGGTATTTCAAAACTCAATTTTCATCACAAATTCCACTTTTAGAACACCCTGTAGTAGACTTCCAATAAAACAATTTTTACGCCAAGCGCGCTAATTTCTGTCATTCTTGGCAGGCCGACCCTGAGAAAAAATTCGCACTCCGAAGGCGTATCTATAACCACCCACATAAGAACGGAAGTCGGAAGGACATTGCTCCAGCTCGGCTGCAATATGCAACTAGCCGCGTCTACTCTACACTCGCCCGACCACGAGCTCCTCGCGACGCCGCCGTCGTTTGCCGCGTTACCCAAATTAAACTCTCGATCTTGACATGTTAAAACGAGCGCGACTTAATTTAACGCCTACATGCCATTAACAGGGCCAGTTGAATGTGCTTGATTCACGATTCGACAACAGAGATCCATCTCGCGGTGCGTGCGTACAGCAAGCAGCAGAAACACTGGGTAACGCAGTGCGTTGCATTCCTTAAATAACTCGGTATAATATACAAAGACGCCTAATCTAGTAACGTTCACACAAATTGACAGCAGCGCGCTGTTCCGCCGATACCATCGCATATATATGCGTAATGGACCATACAGAAGCTCTGTGGTAAAGATGGCGAGAAGAAGGTTCTTTTTTTCCTCGACCAGCTCGACCTTACAGATGTTTTTTAGAATACTACGTCATTCCCAAGGGGTCTTTTTTAATGCTGTTCTTATATCGTCACCACGATGGTGTAATCATTGTCGTGGACGCGCTTAAAAATTGAGAAAAAAAATTCAATTTACTTACCTTCTAAATTAGCCATTGAAAATCGGTACGTATCTGTTCGCGGTAAATTCAATCCAGAAGCTTCGATTCGATTCTTATCTAAGCTTTCTAAATCCTGTAACAGAGAATCAAACACATGAGGGATTAAATTTTCATTTCAACACGTTAAAAATTTTATAGGTAATTATAGACGTAGACATGGTCTATGTGTTCATTTGTCGATAATTAATCAGTTCAACGAGCACTGTTTGCTTGCAAATTCAATATAGGTCGTCCTTTCGTATGTACACTTACGTAGGTTTGAATATTATGTTTTTGCAAAAATAAGTCGCAGGTATTTGCTTCAAAAAGGATCATGGTAAAGTATACAACCCCACCTACGAATTCTTCACGCTCCAGTTAAGAGATGAAATCGCGATAAAGACGAAGTAATAAATTACCTCGCGCGTATGCAGTACCTAATTGATTTCATAATATAGCAACTCGGACACGAAACCATATAGGTAAACGATTCAATCGATCGATAAGTACAAAAAATATAGGTTAATTTATTAGAAAACTTGGCTACAACATCTAATTGATTTTGACGTTAACTCTACGAAAAGGTGGCTTATCAAACTGCGCTAAATGTCGATCGAAATATGAACTAGAAACAGGCTGACTATTCTTGTACGCTTTCCTCAGCTCAAAAGCTCTATTCAACTTGGTCTTCACAACTTCCGCATTCGCACCTGTGGAAGGTTTACTGCTAAAAGGTACGGAGACCCCGAAATTTTTATACTTCTCTCTAATATAAAGCCTACGCAAATAATCGGCATTTGTTTCGGTCCACATTAGTACGGGAGGCTCCTTCAGATAATTCGGCTGCGTCGACCTCCTCGGTATCTTCTTATACCTTCGACACCTTTGGTACGCCCTGGCCAACTTGACATATTTCTCGATGCGGATAATTTTCTCGAAGTCGTCCGCATCATTAGGTTTCAACTTCCTGGTACTCGATGATGGGTCGGACGATGGTGACATTTCCAAAGGATCGGCGACCGTATTCTCTTGATCCGGATCCGTCTCCGTCCCAGGCTCCGAAGATGGAGCCGGTTGCATTTCTATTTTCACCTCAGACGAACCGTACTGACTGTCGTCTTCATCGGCAGCCGAGTGGGTGTCTTGGGACACCTGTAGGTTGTTCATTTGATTGGTGATTTCGTTGATTTCTGCTTCAGATGTACGTGCAGTGATAGGGATGGCGACAGACTTCGATTCTGTGGTAGTTTTCGCTTTCCACTCGAAAAGTAATCCGGTTGATTTGGACGAAGTGTCCGACGAAATCGTCGCAGGTTTCATGAAGTTTAATACTTTTCTCATTTTTAGATATGAAAGATGATTCTATTAGAAAGTGTAAGTAGAGAATCGTCCGAATCAGTCAGAGTTTCAGATGAAAACGGGAGAATAAATTCCATAGAAATTCATCTAAATCTACATGGGGCGGAGGAGTGGGGAGAGGGGTTGTCTGTGGTGATTGATACGAAAATCTCTACTGACGCTGTATTCGTCCCTCACTTAATTTCTAAATTATTTCTAAAAATGAAAAGTTGAATTTTCAAAAATTTGAAACTGCATCGAATCCAGTGAAGTTTTTATTTGGGGGGAGGGGGATTTCCATAAAAATCAAAGTTGATTGATTGCATCTTGTAGAACTTTTTAGGAGGAGCAAACCATGTTATATACCTATAAATTTGCCTGTTTTCAATATCAAAGGCGCTACAAAGCTTCGAAAATCAACGACTCCTTCATATTTCATCATATCCAAACTTTTCATAAGACATTTTTTCTTCAGCTTCATTGCTAAAAGAATTTCTCAATTAAATGGCGTCTAAATCAATAGAAGCATTAAAAGTTTGATGAAGAAAAATATAAGCTTCATTTTCTAATAGGTACGTATTTTCACTATTTTTTTGAACCATCTTGCTGAGTGTTAGATATAATTTATCGATTCAAGGCCGCAAAATCGATACCAAAGAAACCACCTGGGCTGTCCTCTATCTCATTTCAGGTCTTTCCAATCACGAGCATCGTAAATTTTTAATATATTTCTATCGCGTTCGAAGCTACCTACGTCACGATGGCGATTTCCGCGACTCATCTAGTAAATGAACGTGGCCGACGAGGTGTCGCAGCGAATCGCAGTCGAATGTGAATTCGACCATCAGTCATTCTAGTTTAATAGTAATGAGCCCCGTTAAACGGTCTGCTCAGCCAATGACGCCAGTCGAAAGGACCGACGAATTCGAACACACTGGAGTCGTTCAGGATTTTTTTTGGCAGGGTTGCCAAACGTATAACAGAATAGCTTTCTTCTTTGATCGCACGGTTCAGTTTNCCTAGAAATCTTTCGACCACCAGACACCTCGATTCGGCCATTTAGACTAGTCCTTTTCATGTAGGTAGGTACACAAACGCAGGAATAATAAATCAAGCGGAATAATACACTGAGACATCACGGTACCTAGCATTGTTATCATCACACGACTCGCAGCTCGCACCTCAATGTAAACTGAACTTATACCAACCGAGTTAAAAATATCGTATCGATTCCCGAAGCTAATACACGCCGGTTCGTTATTTTCCAGGATCAGGATAAAATTTTCAAGTTTATGGATTAAATAACCTCATTTTTCAATAGCTGTGCGGTTAGACGTTGGAGAATTTTTCAAAATCTAGGTTATATCGAGATTGGTCGCCTTTTCGCTGCAAAATATTCCCTCATCTCCAGTCCCATCTCGTGTTATATCAAAGTGTCGAAAAAATAGCAGCGTTTAATCACTTCACAGCCACCAAAGGCGACGACGCGACGTTTCAAAAGTTTCGTATTACACTCTACGCGACGTATTTCGTATAACGATAAACTTTCGGTTCTCTATTGTTTTACCGCGCAGCGTCGATGGGTTGGAAACTTGAAAAAGCTCCCGAGATAATGAAACACCATCATCACCGCTATAGCTTTGTCCAACTCGCAAATGGAATATAGCACTATACATTCTTATACTTAATATAAAATTACACTTGGCTTTCGTTTCGTACCGCCAATGCCACCGCACCAGCACATAACCGTCCCTGTTTTAATGGAATTGAAAATGCAAGAGCTCTAAAAAATTCACGCTGCCGAATGAATGCTTCTTCTATACTTAATGAAAAAATTCTAAAAGTTACGGCGTATTTTTTTGGCTCACCTTTTCCGCTCAAGCTACGTACGTACTTCAAAAATACATAATACGAGATGAGAGAACTTTGATGTGCTAATTTGAAGGTATAATGGTTGTACTCGTACAGTCGTATTTTTCGGTAGAAGGTGCGCAATCAGGGTCCTTTTTCAAAGGAGAAGGTTGTGTCCCCCCCTCTTATCCTTATGAAATAAAATCGGTGACAGGAGTGGCGGGAGGAAGGTCAACATTGAACTTCTTTCGAAACTATTTTGGTGAGATAATAACACTCAAAATTTTTTTTAGCTCTCTGCCAGTATTTTTTCTCTAAACAAACCCGTATTTTGAGGAGCCATAATTTAGCTCCCTCAAGTAGGANAAAAAAAAAAAAAAAAAAATTGGAAATATTTTTAGTTCGTGAGCAAGCGCTTACATAAATTTGAGTAAAATTAGAGCCATTATTGTTATTGTCAATTTTGGAAAAAGCATTAGCCTGCGAATGTACCTAGTATTTTCCACGAGAATGTCGTGGGAAATTCAACCTATCAGTACGGGTTCTATACGATGGATGATCGTCGACCAGTTCTTATTTACTTATTTATTTTTGACAACGCTGCATCAATTTTTCTACAAAATGGCCGCTCGAAGTTTTCAAAACACAATAACTTGGCCAAAAATTCTTCAAAAATTAAAAAAAAATTTTGAGTACCACTGACGCTCTAAAACCTATCACTAAAATACAAAAAAAATATCCACATTTGATGAGAAATTAAAAAATCAATTTTTTAGCCTCCTCCTACCTGCCCAAGTGTCTACAATTTTTGTCGAAATTTTTCCTCATCATAGTACTTGAACCTTTCGGGATAGGTTTCTTCGAAATCGCTTTCTAGAGTCAAAACATCACTTTAAACCCACTAAACATTAAAAAAAAAAAAAAATTAATTTCGGAAATGACAGATCGTCAAGAGGGGAGAGAGAGAAAAAGAAACATTAATTCTTCATCCGAGTCAGATTCCTCACTAAAATTGGGTAATTCATTTTGAACCATGAATTCAAAATTGAAATGATATAGGGCTTCTGATTTTTCAAAGGTCTGAAAAATTAAAAAGTTGATTTTCAAATTTTCTCTGCAATTTTCACACCGAAAATAGTGCCATAAATTATTCATTCCTACTTCGAGACCGAAGAGGAAGATAAGAAGCCGGGAAGTAGAAATACCATATGTATATTTTCACATCGTGCCACACCGTCTAATCTAGAAACGCGACGAGATCACGATAGGCCCCATACCCTTGACTCTGGTACTGATATTAAACCACAAGGCGACGCAAAACCTCCTCATTAAATTAATTGAAAATTTGTCACGCTAAAAAAAAAGAGTACCAGAGAAAAGGTTTTACGAAGTTCAAGGTGACTGCGTGTACCAAGTTATTACTCAATTTCGCCGTACGCGTATTACAGCGACTGCGAACAAGCCAACAAAGAGGGAAGGGGACGAGGACGGAGGCGAATAATAGATATATGTAAATTAACCCTCCGTGTATACTCGTGGTCTGGGGCTTCCTAAACAATAGAAAATACTAGAACGTCCGATAACCACCGATCTTAATTACTTACCGAGTCATTAATAAAATACTGCATTATGTTCGAAACACGATCATCTCGACACGAGCACATATATATACGATGGAAGATATTCGCGTTCGCGCTAAAATCATATACCAGCAACTACACACGCGTACGTTACGTTGTAGGTATTCTCAACGACGAGATGTGTATCGAATGCCAACACCAAACCAAACATTCTCGACTCTACGCGAGTTTCTTCTTAAACAATCACCAATCAAGAGACTCGTCTAAAGATAAAGAAGACGAACCAACAGGCAACAGCAACCCCCTACAACGCGCACAAAACTCACAATGGTACAATAAAAAGAATAAGAAAAACTGGTCAACGTGACAACGATACCAAAACTGACGCCTGACGGACACGGCGACAAAACCCGAAGTGATTTTTTTTTCTTGTACACATACTTACTCAAACCCTGAACGCGATGAGAAACGGAAACGTTGCCAAGCGTTTCATCGAAAAAGCGTATATTTTCGAAAAGGTGAACGCCCTAGTTGAGAGTATATAATTTATTCTCAAAATGTATATAAATTTTCCGCATTGAACAAGGTACGAAGCAAGGAAAAACGTTTAAATCATTTTCGGGAAGGTACGTCTCGTCTCGTCTCGCGTAGACGGGAATGAATGAAGCGCATTTCGCGTAGCCAACAAACCAACGGAGAGCGAGGGTCGAGTTACCGAATCTTCAGATGATTGAGCTGTCAAGATTTGTAAAATGAATTAAATGAGTTCGCCGGATGAATTTACAATAAGCGCGCTTTCCGAGCAAAAAACGCATAAGCATAAGCATACGCGGAGATTTTTCGGCTATAGAAGTATTTTATACATATTTTCTCCGCATTTTTTTTCTTTTTTTTTTAGCAAAATTTAACGAATATTTATCGAAACCTATCAAATTATAGCTTAGAAGCTCGACTACAGCGAGAGGAAGTCGTGAGAGGAATTCAATAGCAACGTGGAATCTGTAACGAAGCACGTGGCGTGACTAAGAAGCCATCTCTCTTCCAATTACTTTTGGATGATGAATGCGATGAGATTGTGGGGGGGGGTAAGCATCAAATCTTAACAGATAAATCAAATTTATAAAAGAGCAATTATTTTTTAAAATATGCAAATTTTTTGAAAAAGTACATTTTTCCCCGAAAAAATTAAAATGTTGAAATTGACAATCTTTTTTTAAAAAGATATACAAAAAAAAAATCAAAGTGCGAAAATGCAAAAGTTTTGAAAAAAAAAAACAATTTCAAAAATTCTAACATTTTTTCAAATTTCAAAATTTTTGGAAAAAGGACAAAAATCTCGAATGAATGCAAATAGAAAAAATTGCAAATTTTGAAGAAAAAAATACAAATTTTAGAAAATTGTTGATAAGTCCAAACAATTTGAAAAAATTCAATTTGTTTTAAAAATATAAAAAAAATCAAATTTTCCAATTTTCTAGATTATAAACCGGTTTTTGGATTTGCATCTCATGATCTACTCGTTCCACGACACATCAATTCAATAACAATCAGTCATTCTGACAATTTTTGGAAATAGATAATTCCCTCAAATCAATCCAGTGTTTAAAAAAAAAAACTGGTCGACAAAACTCGAACAATAGAATTTGAACATACCGGTGGAACGTAAATCAACGGTCCTATACTGCTATCCTGATCATTCTCACATCTGAAGCTCTTCCTATTCTTCTGTTTATCGCTGACGCTGACATAATCGCCGGGTCCAACTTTGCGATAAACGGTTGCTTCGGATATCGACGACGTCGAACTAGCCGCCGACAGTATCTCCCTGCTTTGGGCACGTTTCAGCGAGAAAGAATCAACGTAGAGATCGGAGGTAGAACTGGAATGCATCTGAGTCAATAAATTAGTATGTATCGGCGGCATCGGCAATAACTTGGACTTCGGCATTTCCGTATCGGCGTTGATCTGCGGCGGCGGTCTCCTCGGGTACCCTCGGCTCACTCCTCTACTAGCCGAGAAACTGGCCGCTCTGCGAATTGCGACGTTGTAGCACGGAGGCGGAGGCCGATCTGGCATTTGTTGCGGAGGTGGCGGCAACGGTAACGGTCTACGATGGTAATGGGCACAAGGCTCGGCGAAACTTGTCGATCTCTTGATGGCTGGCGGATAGGAAGGCGCTCGATTGCTGCAAGCGACCGTACGGGCAGCCCTCGGTGGCTGGTAGTTGCGAAAGTTTTCGGCGCAAGAGTGTCTTCGTTGGATAATACGAACTTGATGGGGTTCGTTTTTGAAGGTTACTACTTTGACGGGTTTGCGAGTTTCGTAAATATTCTGGACGCGGCCGGTACGTTCGATTAGGGATGATCGAGCGATGTTCGGCTTGTTCTTGGGCAGAAAACCGTACATGTCTTCGCCTTCGCTTTCGTTGCCACCCTCCGTCGATAACATGTCTTTGGATTTTTTACCGCAGATTGGTTTACCGTGGCACAACATTTTGTACGAGATTTAAAAACACGGATTTGAGTAGAAAATCTATATAGTAAGAAGGTTTACTGCAATGTTTTTATCACGATATACACCGATAACGAAACACATCACACTCGAAGGTAAGAGTACATCACGAAAACGATACCATCACACTCGAAGGTAAAGCTAAAGATATACCACGTCTGACTGAGGAGACTTCTCATCGATCGCGAGTGCAGATGCAAACTGAAACATGTTGCTTTCGAATCTTCCTTCGTTGATGATATTTGGGTGGAAAAATCTGATCGCCGAAAAAAGTAGAAGGGAGATTAAAAACACATTCTAGTCTACAGGATATACTTTATAATCGAAGCCGAGGCAGGCAGCAGACGGGTAGAGGTACTTTCAAGGAGCATCTGTGGCAGATGTCCGAAAAAAGCAGCGCCAGGTGTAACATGATGTGCACCGAACTTCCATAACATAGACACACGTGCCTGAACACCGGTTCTACTCGATACCTCCGTCTCTCTCGATCGAGAAAAAATCTCACTTCATCTTTCTCCATCGAAACGTCGATCTCGTATCGCTATCTTTTTCTAGATCGTACGTATACATAAGTATAATGCGTGCGGTGCGGATCCGACCAGAATGGCAGCATCCCGACTAACACGACCACCATCTGTTGCTCCTATCTTTTAATTTTTTTTTTCTCCCTTTCTCTCTCTCTCTTTCTCGAGGTACAGGGAGGCGACCAGGCGGCGGCGTGCGGCCTAGGCCTGTATACCTCTTCTACGGTGACAGCTACCTAGTCATTATACCCTAGCTTATACAAAATAAACCACGCCAAAGATTTAAGACCGTATTATACTCGAGCAACCCACGCGAGTCGTACTCCAATAGCTATACCAAAACCGACAATCCAAAGCCTTCCACCCTCCTTCATATCGTACTTTTAGTTAGTTCGAGATTTCGAGCTAAAACCGAACACGAAATCGATTTTACGTCTTCCTTCTGGTTTTCTTTTGACGTATGAGACTACGGCTCTTGAAAATGTCGCATCAATCACGATCCAGCTAATAAACAGCCTCGTACAGTAGAAAGCATGCGACCCGGTCAAAATGACCAGAAAACTCGTCAACGAGCCAACAACCTGTCTTCCAGGTCGAGTACACATTTAACGCGATATAATTACGTAGGTAATGTTTTCCCCGCTCTTAGTACTATTTTTAAGCCGCTAATTAAAAAGCCAAGCCAGCTGATCTAACACACAACACGAGCCGGTTTCAGAATTCCACCAGCCAATGCAAATTTCTCGTCTGTACCTCGCTAATCGATTTTCAATTTACCTTCAGAAGGTCGATCGAGCAACGGTACGATGATTGTGATTATTTACGACTCTCCAAATTATACTTGCAGTTGCACGTAAACCTAATAAGACCCGCGTACGAAGTGATCGGTACCTTTCGCCCTTTCCACCAGCAGCCAATCAAGTAAGTATAGTCTCTGGGCGATGCAGTTTTTTCTTATCTTCGAATCGTGTACTATTTTTATCCGTCAAGTCATTCGAGCACAAGCTTATCTCGGAGTAAAATGACGGTACTGCTATTGATTTTATGACTCATTACGACAATAAGGTCGAACTGCTTAACATCGTAGTCATACTCGAACCAACGGTTTACCAAATTTATTGCTGGTTTGTTGCAAACAATTTTGCACGTTTTCGTTTCGTTCGTAAGTGTACGTATATTAACGAACGTCGTGTACAAAATGTTTTTTACAAACAAGAGCAGCTATATTGCTTCATAGTCGAGGAGATATACTTATCGCAGTGCAGTGAGGTATTTTATGGATGAGAACAACGAAAAAATACGTACCTACATACGTATCTGTCGTTGCATTATTAACAACACAAGCCACTTTTGGCACCAACGTGTGATTAAAAACTTTTCCCCGCAAGTGTGTAAGTGGGTATGTAGGTAATTTTTACAAAAATGTCGGCAGTATGAATTTTCTTGAAAAATTAGCTTCATCATTTTTTTTTTCAACAGCAGTAATCAAATGTTGAAAAGGTTTCAAGAATTTTTTCGAAAATGAACTTGAAAATTTTTATGAAGAACAATTTTTAATTTTCCAACAATTTTAAAATTTTGTGAAAGAATTAGAAAAATTAATTTCCAAAATTTTTCAAAAAATTAATTTTGATTTTTTTTTGTTTTTTTATTTTGATAGAAGTTGATTAAAATATTTTTTGGGATTTTCAAAAAAATGGTATTTTATAAAAAATTTCATGAAAAAACAAATCTAAAAAAGCAAAAACTGAAAAAAACAGTCATTAAAATAATATTAAAAAAGAAAAATCTCTGAAAAAAATATAATTAGTTTTAGTTTCCGAAATTTTCCTTTAAAATATCCGACGGCATTTATTAAGAAGAGAAGTGAAAAGAAATTTTCAAAACCTGTCGGTATTATACAATAAACCACTAAAGTGTTTCGATGGCTTTTGCCTATAGCACGAAAATAAATCGATTCAATAGTCAATAATACGTATACAACCTCGTTCGCCCATACAGTATATCTTGCAATTGACCGAAGATGAAAAGCCATCATTTAATAGAGGACATTACATAAAAACCTCTCGAAGCAGCTCGTTAGTAGATGATTTTAAAAACCACGCTAGGCCAATTCTTCCACAGCCAAACCTACAATCCTACATGTAGGTATAGTTTGACACACACATAAAACCCCAGTCCACAATCCTCATCTACAATTGCCCTTTGCATTGCTGTTCACCTCGCCCAGTGCACACGTTCCAACACCCGAATTCAAAACTAGAACTAGAATCGAAGCGAGAGGGCAACATCTCCAGTTCAGCCTTACATCGAAACATTATTTATTGGGATAGGGCAGCTGCACACACGACTCCAGACAGGTGGCACACGTCACGGACTATGTCTTCGCTAGGCTGCCAGTTGCCAGGTGTTGTTGGCCATTAATTGTTTTTTGAAGACGGTATAGCAATTCGTTTCGACTAATATTTGGCAGGGCAGACGAAGAGAGCGGCGGCACGACCTTTTATAAATCTTGTAAAATCTTCAGACTCCAGTTTTCACTCGAAAAATCGGTGCCAGCTTTTTTTTCTGCCGATTTTTAATGAACAACACGTGCGCCATGGATTGGTTTCTCCGACTCGGTTGGAAATTTTTATGGTACTGGGATAATCACGTACAACAAGGCGAAAAACTCATCGTATCGTTCTGGTTCGTCCATTTTATACGAATTAGCATCCGTACGTCGCATCGCGCCACGACAGTGATTCACTTTTTAGCCGCCGGCTGGCTGGACGCCGCCGATGAGCCTATTACGACGCGAAGAGTGAGTAATTACGCGCGTGATATTTCATCAATATCGGACCAGCTCGTGTGTATAATACTCTGGCGGTCGCGTCATCTTCACGGTTTCTGAATCCGATCGATCGAGAGGCAACAGAGGCTTGTATTTGGGTGGTACGCCATGCCATTTGCTATAGGTAAACATCGCGTACTCGAGGTATGCTATCAAATCACTGCTCACCAAATGGTGTAATTTTTTTTTTTCTCGGTATTTTTGCCACTGCGGCGCCGCGCCACCATAACGTCGCTCTATTAGTGAACCAGCGTAAAAATATGCGCAAATGTAAACGTTCCGGTGAATTCCTATTACCTAGTGTATCATCAGTCGCAGTCGCGGCCGCGACCTCAGCATTGCCGACAGGTTTCGTTTTTAATCGAATTTTCCAACGAAAATGTAATCCGATCCGCAATTCCAAGCAGTTAGGAATACCTTAATGGAACGTTTTTACGCTCGATGAGTCCAAGACCGAATTCAGGGGCAAGGGGGAATTTTTATGGTGATTATAAACGTTATTAGTAAATAATACTCTGCAATCAGACTCGACTTTCTGTCGTAATTATCAAGGTGAGAGATAACAAAAGTCATAAAGATAAGTACTTAGGTAGACTTGGAGAATTTTTAGAGTAAATTAGGGGAAAAAATGAAGGATTTTTTTTCTTTGAAAACTAGATGCTTTGAAAAAAATACTGCTAGTCAGATAATTAGTAGAATTTGCCTTTCTCGATGACCGCAGTTCATTTTCAATTGGCAATTGAGGGGTTCAAGGGGGCTTCTCAGACCATTGAAAAAATCATTTTCAGCGTTTCTATTTAAGAAATTTGTTTTTTATATTTCAATAAATTTTTGTTATTTGAATTCTTTTTTCAACTTTTGTTTTATTGCCTACAGATTACTTCTTACTCAATTTCTGAATTTTTAAGTTCATTTCAACAAAGATTTGCTTTCAATACAATTTTTACAAAAAAATTCCACTTTTTTTTCATTTTTCAATACTTTCCCAATTTCTACGGTTATGGATTTTTTCCATTTTTTCCAACATTTTTTTTGTACTTCCATTTTCAAAAATCTTCTTTTTTCTTCAAATTCCTACATTTTTTAAATAACTTTTATTTTGAAAATGTGCTGACTTCGGCTATCTTTTCTTTTCATTTTCAAAATTCTTCTCTGTTTTAAATTTTCATACTTTTTTCGATTATTCATTTTTATTTTTTCATC
>JAAOIU010166619.1:3679-16449 GCA_018107765.1 Hypogeococcus pungens | reverse complement strand
AACACATCCAACACATCCTCGTATATGACGTTTTACCAACAAAATTTCACTCTCGAGCGAACCCGTGATCCATAAACAAGCTGGCTGTTTTTTAAACCTGATAAATCGCCTCCTTGTATAAGTAAGTATAAAGGAAATAATCAACAATAAAAAAATCCACAGAGACTTGATTTTTGGTGAAGAAATTTTTTAAAAAAATGTTGAGAAGTGGGAAAACATGGTGAAGATTAATTTAACTAAACAATAAACCGAAAAAAATAAAACACAAACTTTACAAGAAATCACGAGAAAACTTATTAAAAAACGTTGAACAAAAAAAATTTTTAAATGTAAATTTGAAGAAATTGAGAAAGATGTGAAAATTTTTCAAGCGATCGTTTTATTATCTAACAGAAAAAAAATTAAAACGGTATTTTACAAAATCGTAAAAAAAAAAAGAGAATTAACTATAACCACCTATACAAAAAATATTTCAATGCAGAATAAGTTTTTAGAAATGGTAGGATTGATTAGATTACTATACACTTGCATTTTCAGAAAAAAGAAAGAGAGAAAATAACCCAATAATTTGATAAAAAGACTCTTAATCAGAGGATTAGGTATTAGGTATTATGATTTTTTATAAGTACAGTACGGCATTCAATTTCAGTATAAAAAAAAACTCAGTTACTGCATTTAGTAGGTACATTTTACTTCTTTATTGCTCGTACGTGGAAAAATATAGTACTCAAAAGCTTATTGCCAAATGGGTTATCAAAAATACCCCGCATCCGTTCAAACATCCAAATACGGCATAAGGTTTTCCTCCTTAAATTCTAGTACATTCCTATTCTAATTACATCACGACAGTATAACAACGCCAACGTAAAACAGGTAGTTTGTTCGACGATCACTTGGGCGTTATTATTTTCGTCATAATACACCGAATGACTTCTTCTTTTTTCCTTTTCTTTTTTCGAAACCTTTACACTACCCATTTTTCCTAAAAAAAAAGCAGCAACTCGCATTCAGTAATGTAATCCCATACGAGAACAACGTACTTACATTGCGCGCGGAATACACGCGAATGTAAAATTGCCCATGCTTTTTTCTTCGATGAAATAAATGGCCAACTTGAGAATATTTTAGTATATCTAGCCCACTGTTTGTATTTTCCACAGTTTTTACTCATTGTTTGCGGCAAAAAGGTAAAAATATTTTACATTATCTCGTATCTGTTTGGGTGAACTTATTCACACGCCGAGCCCAACAGATTATTACCTTTTCGTCATTGTTATACAACGGTTAATGCCGAAATAAATCTCATTATTTTGGAAGTTTCTGACTGCATGCAACAGCATACAATTTTCCCACTCTTCCTGGTTTCCGCCTGCTACTTTACAGAAACGTTTGTCTTGACCATTAAAATATTTTGAGAATACCTACCTCGCAGATCAATCAACAGTTTCAGCTGACCTCGTTTCGCAATTTCGCTAATAACCCGTTCACGTATCCAGCCAAGCAACCAACAGCTCCACCTTAATTCCAAGAATTTTCCACTTGCATAACAAAAGCTGTCTTCTCGTTTGTATTTATCGATGCGTAGCGAAAAGCGCGCCGAGCCACCGACAGAGTGACCAAAATCTAAAACACTTATCGAAGCACTTTCCTACACCCTTGAACGTAGCAAATTCATAGTCGAACAACTTGTTAAGGGGTATTGTAAGACCGCCATATTAACAACGGCCGTAGTCGATTCGATCATTAAAAACGCACAAGGCGAGGAAACAAAGTATAAAAGTATGGTATGTATGTACGTTTCTTCTGCCCGATCTCCTCCTGCCCTTCTTGTTCCTTCCTGGCAATACCCGAGAATTATAGCTCTCGATTGCTTTGTAAATATTTTACAATTTGTAAGAAATAAAAGCCTGTAATTTCAAACGTTTGATTTGTGTTAGTTTTTTCTGTAGCATGACGATGGCGTCTTTTCTACATTGCTCTGCTACATATTTCCTTCCCTAAGAAAATTCTACCGCTGAAGAAAGCTTCCATACACCACATTCAAAATCAATGGATCGACGATATTTCATGTTAGGGGCTTTTTTTCAATAGACATGAAAACACAAAACGCGGACCACTGATAACCACAGTTTCACTTTTGAAGAAGAAAAAAAAATACATTAACTTACTAGAGGAGAGGAGGTGGGAAAAGGATTCACTTTTTAAAGACGCCGCTTGCATTTTCGAGCATCTAAGTATTTTTTTTTCCGCTTCGACACTGTACGAGGTTGTTTTCTATACACATTATTTTCTAAGTGAAATTCCAAGTACATATACTTCCTTGAAATGACTGGTTGAAAGTTTATTTTCGTGTGCTTTTCTGGCAAATGGACAAGTAATCATCGATACAACGCATGCAGCTTGCATCACTCCGAACGAGGAATGCCACCTCAGATAAGAATCAACTCCCATATTTAAAGAGGAGCTTCGTTTAGGGAACCTTAATTCGAATTCACGCGACTACGAACGAATAGAAGACATTGTAATTTGTTGAAATACCCTTATTTCTATCTATTCCGCCTTGGGTAGATATATACCTATATAGTGGTATATGGAACAGCGAACTGGCATTGCGGCTTTAATTTTCTATCTTAAAATTGCGCGCTTAATAATTCCCGCTCAGATTATAGTTAGACTGTATTCAACTCAACTACCCCCTATATACTCTAAAATATTAATATTTACTATTTACCCGTAATTTTTAAAATTCTGAAATATTTTGGAATTTTTTTTGGTGTATATGAAGCAAAGTGACCTCAGCTGTATAATCGACTTTTTGGCATTTATACGACTGTACTTGGTCAAAAAACAGTAAATGGAAAGTGGCATCTCCAAAATGAGGCCACTTTGATGTTGATGGATACATACTGTAATATATAGAGGTATAATGCATCGTACACATAGAATAATCAATTTTTCTATGATCAAATTTGCGACTAAGCAGTAATTAACCGTCGTTTACGAAACATCACCTTCTTTTCCTTAGAATGTATTGTATTTCATAGCGTGGAAATACCGCCGCACAGTTTTGTGTTCTTTGGTGTAAATGACGCGGTTACACCAGATTCATGCCCAATCCTTAATATCTGTATTGACACACGAGTTCTACGAGTCCTACATTCGGGAGTCGAGACCGTTCATCAATGAACCGTGTATTTGAAATATACATGAACCAGCTCAAGCACCTCGAATCGCTTCAATTTATGTATAAATATTGGTATTTTTCGTCGATTTGCGTCGCGTCGAACAATTCGACGTCGTCATCGTACTTGATACACCGACACTTTAAAGATGCGAGGACAACCGTGAGCGTCACTCGGCAAGAGTGTGTGTTTGATAAATTATCTATAGATTTTGAGACGATGAACGCGTGAGCGACGACGTTGAAATATTTTCATAGGATCGGATAGACGAGAGACATGAGCAGGTACGAGTGTAGGCAATTCCAGAATAAGGCATAAAATAGGTGATGTGATATAGCATAAGCAATCGATTTTGGGTAATATATCTTCGAAAATAGACGGTACTATGGGTTTTCCATAGATATAGGTATATCTACATTCAAGAGTATGTAGTATGTACGACGAAATACAGTACCTATATATCGTTGTAGCCGAAACATTCCACACGGTATCGAGGATCGACCGACGCGTAATTACCCTGATGTTCATTTTTCTTAATGATAATTAATGGTTTTAAAGTGCGAGAGAGGGCAGAGTGGGGTGGCAGCCAGCTTGATGAATATTGCGATATGGAAATACGTCACTATAGGACCAAATCGAGCGGTATATTTGTCTCACAATTCTTTCTCCCCTCGCAAAGATATTATGTCGGATTATTCCGAACAATCCACGTAAAAGTATAATTTATTAGGCTACGAGTATACGTGAAAAATTCAACATTAATATTATAACGAGAGACAAGCGTCGTGCATGACACGACATTTCAATTTCTTAACGACAAAAAATACCAAAAGTAAAATCGAAATCGAACTGAATGAAAAAGTTATCTTCAATTTCATATGTACCTAGGTACTTACTCCACTGTCAGAATTTGTAGTTTCAGTTTCTTTTTATTTTTTGAATTTTTTCGATTGAAATATATACCTACATATATTCGCGAATTATAAAAACGATTCCGCACCATTCCGCCAACTCCAACGAATTGAAAAAATCCATCGAAACTATTCGTTTCTACAAAATATCATCATGTGATCTTGTTTGTGTCTTATTAAGCATTCAACCACATGCTTCCATCCTAGGTTTACTCAAAATACCAACTGAGTAACAGCAATAAAGAAGTCCCAACATTTTATCGATTAGGACGTGTCAAAACAAAACAAAAAAAAAAAATGCCAACAATACGTTGAATTTTTGACCTACAGTAAAGACAACAAAACATGCAGGTAGGTAGGTATCTGTATTCGAGGGTTGAGAAATTGGGAAAAAGCACGCAAACAAATTATCATATTAAATGGGACATGCGACAAAACCGCAAACCCTTAAAAGCTGGAATAAGGTCAATGTTATTCGCGTAGCTATTTAAAAATGAAAACAGTAATAATAATAATGATTCTACTTTGTTTACAAATGTTATGTGCCTCGATAAAATGATAATTTGAAGAGTTCGTCAAAGGCACGATTGGGGGAGAAATACCTACGCCTCGAAGAACGAGATATTTATGAAAAAAGTGAATCACAAATATAATAAACAACACATTTAACTTGTCCAAAAGGTACTTCGTATAATCTAGACTAGAAGGTGGATTAGAGTAGAAAAGTAGGTAATTTTTCAAGATCTCGACATCGAATTTCACCTTCGAAGGAACTCTCGACTCCGAAGAGGTTATCAACGGAAGAAAACATACATGGGTGGGTATAAGAAACGACAAATAGTTTTCGTCATAACTAGTTCAAAAGCAATTATTCCTATAGTAAATACATGTACCTACATCAAACTCCTCGAAGAAAAAAAATTGCAGTAATTCTTCAGAATAATTCCAAATATCACTCGTCTTTCACTTTGGAAATACACTTTGTAATGACAAAAGCATAGGGCTAAAAAAAAAGGAAGCATTATTTTCTTTTTATTGTACTCAGTACTTAGGTAGACAGATATATATACTTGAAATTTACGTAGAATGTAAAATTGAAGGCGAAAGTCTGTCAAATAAAGTCAACAAGGAGCGTCGCGTGGCATTAATCTCGAGTAAGTACATTGGTATTAGATAGCTCCGCCTCTATTCTCGTGGGTACTCGCACATTCGTTAAAGCGGGATAATTATAAATATATTTTTTTTTAAATGACGATTTTTCGCAAAACTAAACGACAACATGTCGCCAGTTAAGTCAGACATCCAAACGCAAATCGAATAGCAAACCGATGCCGCGAATAAGTAGACGAATATCAGAGCGTCGAAGGCGGTGGATACTTTAATCAAACACCAAGCCAGATTAGATTTCAACTTCGCTTCTCGGCTATGATCAACCTTCAATCATTTCACTCGAATTTTAACAGGAAATCACTTTCGGCAATACATTTGCCATGTGAAAAATATTTTTTCATAGTTCTCTCTTCGAACAATCACGAATAAAGGGAATACTATAAGCACTGAGCAGGCTACCCTAGTGCTTAATTAAGGAGGTGAATAATATAATTTAACTGTCGAAACGACGTCGACACCGTCGAATAACACATTGTTCGCGACGTTTTGAAAAGCGGCGACGGCGGCGTGTTATTTACTCAAAAACTGAAACCCTCGACAAAGAGATTTACGATGCATTATTTTCTAATCATAAAACCATTAATTGCCGACCGATAACAGATTATCTTGTTTATTCGGGAATGTCTCTGTACCACGCCGGTTGCTTCGATATTGCGAATTCTTCCATTCTTACCGATTCTTCAACTACAGTTCGCGCTCGCTCATACAACGCTATCAACATAACCGCGTGAAACTCGCCGTGACCGCCGCGCCATCGCTACCACACGAGCTTCCAGACACCGAAGAAAAACACACGCTAATTTCATTCACACGCGGTTATGTTGCTCTGCTGGTTATTATTAATTGCTTCGGCCACCCTGTGTAACTCGTCTGGTGAGTACGTGAGCGTCTCTCTTTCTTATTATACGTATCATACAAAATCGCAAACTCGCATCTCTTAAAAACTTCACTTTTCTGCTGTTGTTTACCAAGTTACTTCAACATACACGACATTACAGCGTAATTAATGATTTCGTAGACGTACGTATACGTACCGAGTATATACATGTACACATGTATAGTTGCCCGCTGTCTGTCATTTCCTCTTCTTCTCCTTTTCTATGTCGGCACAGTCATATCATACAATTTTTCATGCTTTAACTTTTTAA
The DNA here is from genome assembly GCA_018107765.1 of Hypogeococcus pungens. NCBI lineage: Eukaryota > Metazoa > Arthropoda > Insecta > Hemiptera > Pseudococcidae > Hypogeococcus > Hypogeococcus pungens. The sequence goes on along the minus strand of JAAOIU010166619.1, from coordinate 10,038 downwards.
TCGCAAGTGTCAAATTTAATATAAAATAGTAGCTCAGAAACAGTTCAAAAGTAGCATAAACAAAATACTGTCGAAGTGGTGAAAATTATATACTATCAAAATAGTAGTGTTTACAAAAATGTAGTCATTTTTACAATGAATTTTTTCATTTCCAGCGACTGTTCCGAATAACCTACTATGTATTTCCTTGGTAATCTAATACTATTTTTTAGTAATTTATACCGTTTCATTTTTCTCCGTGTATCATTTTTTAATAAAATAGCCCGAATTCGACGTTATCTCATTTTCACTTCAATAAATCTATCAAAAACTTGAAATTTTACAGACTTTGTCAAAATTGATCAATTTTATGAAATTACTAAAATTTATGGGAAAATTTTTTTGGTAAGTAATTTCACTCTTCCATCAACTTTTCAAAAAATTAAAATTCATGCCACCTTTATTACCGACACGCTCACACCCTTAAAATTTCTCTCCACTTTTTGTTCTCCAGCGTTTCGAATCCTTCATGAACATCTCAACCTCTACACCGCATCTTACCGCGCGATCCTGCCCTCGAATTCATGATCAAAAATCACCCTCGATAAATATCCATTAATTGCATTCCTCATTCCTTTCTAAAGCCTATTAGCACGCGATGGCGTTTCGTATCGTACTGGCCTAACTACACTGTTCGTTCGTGAAAATTGCCGTCTAAATATTGCGCCTCTTCGGCGAATTTTTCATACCCACTTTAATGAAAAAACTTTTCAATTCGTTTTTTCGGCGGATCGCGGCACGAGCGAAGCGCAAGCCGAAGGAAAATTACACCCGAACCCGAAATATACTCGACGCTAAAGCGAAACTTTCATGTTTTGCTGTATTTTAAAAAGAACGGATAAATTGATATGACGAATTTATCGAAATATCATTCAGCTTCCGCAAGTACGTTCGATCGAATTTTTCGCTCCTGGTTTCCTGTGGTACTTTTGAAGCCGACACGGCGCTCGAATATTTTAATAGAATTTTACCTTGCCAACGAAAAATTGTTAAATTTTACGAAATATTCACCAGAGCGAAAGAGAGGGAACTGAGAAGAGAACAAGAAGAAGGGTGGAAAAACGGGAACATGCAACATGTTATACTTCGATTTCATTGCAGTACGACTTCTATCTTAAAAGTGAGTGACTTTTCTTTGGGTAAAACTCGAATCGAAAAGAATGTCATTAACGAATGGGAAAAGAAATGGTCAAAAAGTATTCGCCGATGAAATAGTATGATTTTTTTTTTTTTTCTAATTTAATATTTACATCGTTTACCAATTTTGTACATGATTTACGGTTCAATTTCGACTTAGTCGAATTTTAGTATTTTCGACTATAAGTAGTAGATGCCTGCTAGAAAGATATATAAAATTGAAAAATTTTTTCTCGTTTGATTTGGTACGAGTATGGTGCTTTTAAAAATAGAATTTTATCGCTTCATTACCCGAAACTAAGTATTACGTAAGCGTGAGCTAGGTAGCTAAAATAGTGTCCAATTTTCCTCAATTTAGAGTGTTTTGCCGCCGTTTCATGCATAAAATTTTAAATTTTCGCCATCGTTTCGTGTCGGTTCATCGATTACATTCAAAAGGTGGAAATCTCCAATCGGTCAAATTCTCTTGTTTTGTTTCGGATCACAAATTTAACAAGTTTTTGTTGCTCAGCACTTCCACTTATAACATATGCGTAACAAGATATTATTTTCAATTGCTCCAACAATCGAGTTTATTTTTCAATTTATTATTCCAGATTTCGATTTTTATGGTGAAAATTGGAGAGTTTCGAAAATAGGTACATGGAAACATGTTCGTTAGGACATCACCTGATTTTACTTAGGGTACACACAGTCCAACAGTTTGATCAGAGGTTAAATTGAAGTCCAAAATAAAGTATGGCGCTGCTGAAGCCACTAGAATTGATTAGAATTGATGAAATCATGAAAAATAAACGTATATATTCTTCATCTCTTTTTCGAACACTTCGTGCAAGCATTGACTTTGGCAAAGAAAAGAAAACAGCCACCTCAGATTGCAATTCCGATAAAAAGTTTTCTTTAACAAGTTTTCTTCTGTTTTTCTCGTCTCGGATGAGAGTAATTTCAAAAGCGAAGGGAAGAAATACAATTAATCAAAAGTACCTAGCACGTCGAACCACCAAAGTGAAGGAAAAATTTAACGAGGGAGTTACCCGAAATATTGCACCAGATCACCCACGTTAAAGAAATTCAAATAGCGAAAAAATGAAGAGAAGCTAGTTCTGAATCAATTTAATTTAGCAACACTAATTATTATTATTTTTTCTATTGGCAGTGTTGTGAAAAACTCATTACATTTTTTGCAAATCACAATTGTCCAAGTTCTTTGTTTTCTTTCGTCTTTTGTCAACTTCAAATAAAATAAATACTTACACACTATATATAGTTTAGCAACATTAATTTTCTATATTGTTTGACCAATTCTATCTTAAGAAGAAATGAACAACGAGAAGAGGGTAAATTGATCTGATAAATTAACTATTTGCCATTTGCGCAAGGCGCGGTGATTAAGGTGGAATAAATAAATGGATTAGCTGGCGTAAAACCATTGACATCGATTCGAAACGCGGTAATTCCTTTTTAATTAAAAATACTTCGAAGCGAATTTTAAAAGACATTAAAAAACCCATCCGGATGTCACTCAAGTAATCCTCATAGTTTGTTTTTACGGTGATTCTTTACAGTCGGCAATTTTGTTTTAACATAGCTCTAAAACACTAATTTCGTCAAATTTGTATAGGTACACCTACCCACGTGTTATTTGTTGTTTTTTTTTCTTCTATATCTAACACACACCTACGCGACGAACCATTTTAGGAACTATGCATCCTTTAGGCACATTTTCGTAACCACCAAGGTGTACGTAGGTACACTTTGACCGAATAATTTCTACATCATTGACATTCTTCGAAAACTTGGTAAACATTTTCTGTCGTCGAAAATTCTCTATGGATACTTACTTGAATGATTAAAACCCTTCAGATGTCTGAACTGGAAAAATTCCATACATAAAGAGGATCATTTAAATTACATCAAACTTAGACCTTTGTCCCTGGTATTTCCTCATCCGTTTAAAAAATCGGGCTTGGCATTGACCAGTGGTATTTTTTGAATATAATCTTCTGGTGCATCAAATAATTTGATTAGAAAAAAATTCAAATACTGCCACATCGAAAATACCTATTCGCGAGAAAAAATGTCGTAAAATAAATAATCGTCTATATTTCGTTGTCAGATGTCACAAACAATGACGTACATAGCCCAGTTTTATCGCAGTTGGAAGCATCGTCGTATAATGATTGCGAGCAAAAGAAATCGGCCGATGAATTTCCAGCGGATGTTTTTTCGCAGCAACAAAGGATTCATGGTGGTTTTCTTATTCATCTACTCGTCTTAGCCTATTGTTTCTTGTTCGTGGCATTCGTTTGTCAAGATTATTTTTTACCAGCCGTTTTCTGTATTTGTTCAGGTTCGTATATCTAGCCTTCGTAATATTTATATCTAGTCATACTTGCACTAGTAAAGAATGATCTCTCCTTTCTACATCGTCTATTCCGGAAGGCACTGGCGAAGTTTTTTTTTTCATCATGTCTTATTTTTCTCTTATTTTTTTTAAAGAACGAATGTTTTAGTAGTCTCGAATCAGTAATTAAAAAAGAAGTGATGGGCTTTTCATGCTCTAAACCAAAATTTGAATATTTTTGCTTGAAAAATATATGTAGAAAACGTAATGCATTTGAGAAGTACTACTAAATTAAATCAGAACATTAAGTACTCGGGGAGAAATTAATGACCGCCGGCGTACGAAAAATTTGGAGTCAAAACCAAGCTAGATCGAAGCAAGATCAGAAAGTCACCCAAAGCTAAAATTTCAAGTGCTGAAGTTCATTATTCGAATTTTGGTAAATAATTGAAATTCTAAAATTTCCTCAAAATAATATGAAAATTTGATTGCCTTAGAACTAGGAAAACTGAAATCCAACTTCCATCCTATTTTCGATCTATCAAATCGATTGGAAGAGTGCAGGAGCCTTCTGAACTTTTTTAGATGTTTTACTACAAAAAAAGCTGAAAAGTACAAAAAATTGAAAGGCCACCAACTGAAGGGAAAACTGTTGGCTAAAATCGAATGCATGTTAGTTACCCCAAAGATCAGAACAATTCTTGATTCATCTGACATTCTATAATTAATTATCAACTTCCTTGGCCCCCTAAAACGAGGAAATGGTCTTTTTTGGCACTCGGAATGTATTTTTTTCAGAGCTTCGAATAACGCCAGACGTAGCAGCAGCTACTTTCATGGCATCGGCAACCTCGGTACCGGAGATGTGCGTCAACATCATCGCAACATTCGTGACAAAATCAGATCTCGGAATAGGTACGATAGTCGGAGGTTCCGTATGCAACACGTTGGGCGTAGCAGGTGTGGCCGGTCTGGCCGTGCGAAAGGTACGTACTACCGTAAGACCTCCGAATCGCGCCGCGTTCGATATTGGCGGCACTTGGCAAGTCGCAATAGTTTGCCCGTACACAATGGGAACCCAAACTACACATTTCAACAAAATTAAAAATTCGTCGTCGAGTACTGCGTGACAAAAGTTGTAAAGCATATGTTACGAGAATATTACGTAATCGTTTATGGCGCGGAAAAAGTGAAAAAAAAGTCGAATAAAATTTAATTTAGTAACGTTGACTTTTACTCTATATACAAAAGTTTTTCTTAAAATGAAAACAATCGTATTATACGAGTTATAATATTTTAAAATCCGTCGGCGTTTTTTTCCCCCTCTTATTTTTACAGCACGGCAACATCCGCGATTCGTGCCCTTACAATCGTCGCGTCGTTGCAAAACGCGTAATTTTTAATGAGAAATTTCCAAAGAATATGCAATAAAGAGACGAAGCGGAGTCTTTTATGTTTAAGCTGCGCTGCTTTTCTTCTTCTCGCCGAAGTATAAATAAGGGGTACACGAACGACGAGACTTTTATTATAAAAATATAGTTTTCTCGCACCACCTAAAGAGACCACCGCTCGAGAACCTTGATAAAATGCAAGTCGACACAATTTTTCAAAAATAATCTTACACGCTGTTCGCAGCAAGACTAAGTCATAAAATTTATAACGAAAAGAGAGATGGTGGAAGAAATGCTGTACAATTTTGTAAATCCGTTTGTAAACACCTTTGGAAACCAATTACCCAAGCGAATATCACCTTTTCCGACTCGCATGGCTGGAATTCGCGGTGCGAGAAGTTTTTTTTACCCCGAAACACGTGTTAATTTGTTTTTAAAAATGAAAACGTCGGTTCGTAGGCGTTGTCGAGCGGGTTTTGGGTAAGCTGCGCCGTTGCTATTACANCACAGAAACGTATATAGAAGTACACGAGAGAGGGCAGCGAAAAAATTATTCTTTGAAAATCTGTAAGGGCAAAAATGTAAACGATTTTGCAAGCGACGAAATCAAGTAAATGTAAATGGATATTTTAAACTCTAATCCTGGTTTTTAACAGAGTATTAAGCTGGAAATGTGGCCGTTATTGAGAGACAGTTTTATCCATATATGCGTGCTGGCAGTTTTGGCGTTAATACTTTCAGATGGTATTGTAGTGTGGACCGAAGCTCTCGTTTTAGTAGTTTTGTACTTCATTTATTTCTTTGTTATGTTAACGCAAAAGCGTATACACTCTTTCATTTGTAAACTTACCAACTTTACGAGTTTCCTGTTTCGTAAGTAATAAATTTTATTCTCTTTTTTTTTCTAGCTCTCTCTATCTTCTTTTCTGCTTTTCGTTTTAATACGTTTTTATTTTTCTGCTGTTTTATTCTCTCTTCTTATTCTTTTCATTTCTGCCTTTTTTTTTCTACACTCACTCGTTCGTCTTGCACTCTGCCTTCTCTATGCCCAGCTTCAACATCGTCGTCGTGTCGCGCGTAACAATAATCTTTAAGCAAACGGTAATGCTTTTTTTGATTATAACCGACGAATAAAGATTTTAATCGAAGTAACAATTTTTTGTCGCTTTTTGTACGCCGTCTCGCTACGAATGTGTGCTATTCTGCTTTCAAGCTTCGATTGCGCAATGAAAACACTATCTCTACATTCGCTCGTGCAGATTTCCGAATACGAAGTGAAAAAAAAGACTAGAAAAATAATCCACCGATTTCTCTCTTTGACGTGTTCTCTTGAAGGTAATTTTCTTTCAAACACCGCCGTTTTGTCAAATGTGTAGAAAAGACACAACTTAACATCAATAGTTATTCAACTGATATAAAATATAAATTTTTCTCAGATTGGATTTTTT
>JAAOIU010166370.1:0-10411 GCA_018107765.1 Hypogeococcus pungens | reverse complement strand
TGTATGCCATTTTCTCGTTGGCGTGCAAAGTTTTATTTTTGGCGTGCGATTAAATGGCACCCAAAAAAAAAATCCATTGCAACCTTGTACAATTACCCATTTTCGAATTCGATTTCTCTGTTTCAGCTCATTCTATAGTCGTAGACTCGTAGTTTTAGTTGTAGTTTTTGTATTACTAACTCATTGCTTCAATTCAAACTTGAAAAATAAGAATACTTTCTTTCCCCTTTAATTTCAATATTTTCGGTAAAATTACTCAAGTACAAGTACTGATTTCCAATAAACTTTCGATTGAACTTTTTTTTGTCTCTTCTAATTTGAATCGTATCACGTTTAGGTTGTCCCATGTAGAACGGCCAAGGTTCGCAAATATTCAGTTAACATGCACCATCACACCAAATTTCAATCATTCAAAGTTGACCTTTTTTGCTGGTTTTTATTGGGGGTGGCTATTTTTTGCCATTAATTTTCTCCATTTTTTGTCATTAGGAACCGAAACCGAAACCAAAATACGAGAAACCTATACCGAATCGAAATCGGTACCAAAATAAAAACCTGAAACCGAAACCAAAACCGAAAAGCCCTGTTTCCCAATACTTTTAATTATTGAAAAATTATCAATTTTTACAAAATTTTCAATTTTCACGAAATGTTCAAATTTTGAAAAATCTTGAGTTTTTACGAACCTTTCAATTTGCACAAAATTTCAATAGTAACAAAAATATTCAATTTTTACAAAACTTTCAATTTATACAACATTTATATTTTTTGAAAACTTTTCAAGTTTTTGATTTTCACAAAATTTTCAATTTCCCCAAAAATTTCTCAAAAATTTCAATTATACAAAATTTCCAACAACGTCACAATTTTCAATGCACCATTTTTCTACTATTTTTCGATTATCATAACGCTTTTAATTCTTATAAAATTACCAAATTACCAAATTTTCAAATAATTGAACAAGAAATCGAAAGATAGGAAACACAACATAGTCTGAGCAAAGCGAGGGCGAAAATTTTTGTAAAATTTTGGTTGGTAAAGATGAAATTTTGGCCTTGAAAAGTGAATTTTTTGTCTATTTTTCTTGTTATTTCAAAAAATTTTCAATGCGTTTGCGGACCCTAATGTTTCTCAAAAAATAATCGGGCCCAGTGCAAATGTACCCTTTGCACTTCACCAATGATACTAACCGTATCCCAAATTGATAGCCAACGAAGATCTGACGATAGGGCCGAGCTGTTTGGGATCTCCGGCCAATATAAGACTGCCAGTGAATCCAACATCATTTTCACGAGTCAATAAGCCGATTATCGGTACGATCATTTCCATTTCGATGGCATGACCGGCTTCGTCGATAAACAGGTAATCAAAGTGACCGCCTGTGAATCCAGCACTGATCAATCTGTCCAGAAAAAAAAAAGAAGAGAGAATATGAAATAAAAAATGCAGCTTAGAACGATACCATAACGAACACGATTATTACTCACCTTCCAGCCGTGATCGGAGTCATTACTACGATTTTTTTAGATTTAATGGCCGCTTCGGGAGGTAGATACAGTTCTTTGATACTGGAATCGTAATTACTACATTTTTGTAGAACCTGTGGCACGTTTCCTCGGCTCGGACTGTATAAACGAAGTACGTTCGAGACGGGAATAGCCTGCAGTAAACGTTCGGTGAGCACATCGGCCGCCCAATTCGACGGAGCACAGACGCAAATTTTTTTCGATGGGAATAAGGCCCAAATCTGCGAAATAAAATGAGGAAAATTTGAATAAAAATGACGAAAAGTTGTTTTTAGTATTTTCTATACTCACTTGCGTAATTGATTCGACCATGGTGGCAGTTTTTCCGGTACCAGGAGGTCCGTAAATCACGAACGGAGCCGGGTAAGCTGTATTGTTGATGATATTTTGAACAGCATTTTGTTGTTGTTCGTTATTTTTGATTTGAACATTGAAGAAAGGTCTATTAAAAAAAAAAAAAAAAAATTGAGCAATTAGTTTAATAAACGACAATTTTACGAGACGAGAGAAAGATGAAATAGCTGAACCTTACTTTAGAATCACCTTGGGCGACGCTACTTTGCTGCCGAATTTAGACGGAAACAGAACATGAGCGACCTGTCTCTTGACTATCTGATCCAACGCGCGATGACAGATCATCAAACAATATCGATTAAATGAGAACTCAACGTTGACCTTTTCGCCGAAATATTTATCCAAGAAAGCTTCTTTGTTCGGCACAAGGTATAATTTATTTTGTTCGACGAAATGAACAACTCCTTCGTATTTGACGTTGTCGTTTTGTTTATAAATGTACACGGAATCTCCACGAATGATCGAAGGTCTTCCTTCCAATAATCCGGGAACCTGCGAGAAAAATTATTCGATTAATTTCTGGACTCGTAAACGTAACGGGAACACAGTAAATAACCACGAGGTACCTCCAATCCTAGGTATCCTCTTTTTTCAGTGGTCAACATGACCTCTTTGAGATTATAACTGCGAATATCCTTCTCCATTTGGTGCTCTTCTATCCACGTCAAATGGCGGAAACGACTAACGTAGTTTGAAGCGTTCAGAGCCAGAGTATTGTGCAATACTTCGGTTTTTTCGTTGTTGCATAATAAATTACTGCGAAAAAAAATACGTTATTCAACTACGAGGACTGGTTTACTCGCGTTGGATGTTTTAAAACTCACCGAACTTCCTGTAGTTTTTTTTCGTCTGAGTCGGACATACCGACGAATTTTTTAAAACCATGGTTCAACAGCCTACGTAACGCCTGCGGGATCTCATGAGTCAGAAATTTAGTTTTACTCGGTAGTAATTCACCTTTAGGCCTGAATGAAAAAACCAATACATAAAAAAATCAAATGATGCGATAGAGGTTCGAAAACAGAGCCTTACCGCGGAACAGGAACACCGGAGATGACTGGAAGGTCGTAAACGGGCTCGTAATTCTTGGCCATCGGTTCGTAAGGGGCTGTTGCTTCGAGACAACGCAATTCTTCATCTAGGACGACGTATTTCTGCGAAACAAAAGTCAAACATCAGTATTCGGTGAAAATTCAGCACAAAATAGCTCGCTTACCGGTTCTAATAACAGATCGATGAATTGAGTACTGTCACCTAACGATATTTCAACGACCATAGGGTACTTCTTGGCGTCGTACACGTTAAAACAGGCTTTCAAAGTGACGATGAAAGTTTCGCCTAAATAGACGAAGGAAAAATTAACGCACGTTCGTGATAAACCACTCAGTCGATTTACTATTTGATCTTTTTTACCATTATCAATTGTCGCCGGAGCATTGTGTAGAATCGTTAACGACGGAATATTCACCAAGCTATCGATTCGATGCACTTTGATGGTCAATTTTTTGTCGGCGACATTATGAAATGTGATATAGGCTCGGCACTCCTGATGTATTTGGAAATTATACTCTTCGGCGTTTTCAACATCAAGACCTTCTACTTTTCTCAAAAATGACATCCTGTTCGAACGAAATAAAATCATCGTAACAAAGCTGTACGCGTTCGTCGTTCAGTAGATCAAAATACAATGCTTACCTGTTATCGCGATAAGTCTTCTTTAAAAAATGCGCCCGGGTGGTGCAATGCTCGGTAAGGGCGGTTAAATCTTCGAAAGTTTCTTTACATAACAAACAATCTGTGCCGACCAATTCGGGATCTTTTGTAAGTTTATTCTTGAACATGTAATTCTGATTGGTTAAAATTCTGAATCTCGGTTTCATCACATCTTTATTATCGACTACGAATACCGTAATGAAATATTAAGATTACTTTTCAACCTTAATCACGAGCTAGGCATAAATTAAACGAAATATTACCAGTAGAAGGTTGATTCTCGCTGTAGAAAATTTGGTCCTTGAATTCAATATTGGCGTTATCGCCACCGGTAGCTACCCTTCTTCTTTTCAGCAGTCTAGCTTCTCGTAAAGCTTCCAATATTTCTGAACTTCTTACATGACTGGGATATGACGGTTGATAATCAATATAGAACTTGATCAACTGTTCCTTCGACAGTATAGCCGGCTTTCTTATAAGTTTCTGCCGCACCAAGTAATCGGTGAAATGAAACGCGACGTCTGTCGAACACAATCAAATAACAAATTAGATAAAAATCACGATTTACTTGAGATAAATGGAAGTATCGGATAACGTACATTTCAGTTCATCTTGACGAGAAAGTTGACATCGTTCTTCGGCCGGAGGAATCAGTACTTTCGGCAGTGAACTCACAACACTAACCGCTGCCATTACGAACTGTAAAAATAACCAATACGTTAGCTTGAAAGTGTATAAGAATTACAGAAGCAGATCAAACTTTATATCGATGGGGAAGCATGGTCGCCACACTTCCACGTTACATGAAATAAAATAATGTAGTGTCCTAACCTGTATTCAATGAAGATTTTGTGAAACAGCAACAAGTAATTTGAGCTTAATTCAACGGTAAAGCGATGAAATAAACGGAAGGCTAATTCTTGTTCGTTAATTGAACGCCCTCGGGTTTCATTTTTCACATTCTTTCTAAAGTTGGAATTTAAAATTAGATTTGAAAAGAAAAGAAAAACAATTACGAACTGTTCTACTTCTACTAATCTTGGATTAAGTTATTGTATAAGTATTTCGCATTTCGTATTCGTCGTGGATTACATTCATCGGCCCGGTAAAGCCGGTCCGCGTTTCGATTATCGATTTCACAGGAATGTACAAAATCGATATATGGCGACCATGTATTATACCTCCACTCGGTCCACTCGTTTGTAGTTGTACCCTACTACTTGTTGCTATACTGTCTGACCTGTGACAACGTTATTTTGTATCATTTTTTAAAAAAAATTTCTTCGTTTGATTTCGATTTTTACCAATTTACTACGTTTTGTAGAAATAGAAACATAACATCAAATATAACATCTTCCTCTAAACATTGCTCAATCAAACATAATTTTTAAATCTATTCATTTCATAAGTCATTGGGCTGAAAATACATGGAACTTTTCAATTTTGGCCATCAACCTCGGCTAAAAAAAAAAAACAGACCCTCCACGAAGTATATTTTATTCATAGAAAGTATAGTAGGTAAGTCCATGAAATTTGTGGGTATAAATTTTTTATAATACGAATACAAAATATAGAAAATTAGGCACCACCGCAGGCGGCAAACAGAAGATATTTTCATGAACAATAAAGTAATACTTAAGTAATACACCAAACAACGAAACCAAAAAATTCAACGTCAACTGAGCACAAAACACATTTCATAAAGTCGATAGCTTACTTCGTACAGACAAAAAAAAAATAAAAAAAATACATTATAAAAAAAGAGAGTAACAAAATTTTAAAAACAGTCCGGAAATACTCACTTCAAATGATACAAAATTATCACAAAATGAAACGATTTTGAAAGTCGCATCGATCAATCGTGTCGACTAAATCCAGGCTTTTCGTCATTCGGTATCATGTCTGCGACGTAACATGTTATTATTTGATCAGCGATAAATAAAAATCAGCTTTTCAATACAAATGAGGCGATATTTATTTACCCGAATTTTTAGTCAACATTGATAAATCCAAGGCTAGTTTTTCGTTCGGATCAAAATTCATAGGAACTGTTCCAGATGGTTTGGTTCCTTTGTACGAATTTTTAAGTATACAATACTCGATCAACTTCCTCCAGTTTGGATCGCATTGCAATATATCTGGATTACCGATAATAATGAGTAAAGCAATCGCTCGAGTTAATGCTACATTGAATCTCTACAAAAACAACAAACGCCATGCTAGTTTCTTCATAATCAGCGCGAATTTTATAAAGAGCAAAATCTTTCGAGACCATTTTCATTCAACGTACTTTTGCATTTCTTAAAAATCCCAAACCGAATTGGTAATCTGTGGCGATGAATTCGACACGAGATCGAACAGTGGAAATGATAATAATCAGTTTCTCTTTGCCTTGGAATTCTTCGACAGATGCCACTTCTATATTTTCCCAATTCTTGTCTTCGAAATATTTCCTAATTCTTTGTACCTGAATTTGAAAATCTAGTCAGCGAATAAAAATGCCAGAGTCGATTTGGGAAAATTTTTCATACTTGTTTTCGATACGGTGTAATAACTCCTATATCTTTTTGGGTAACTTCGTGCGATTTGAATTGACATCCGAGTAGATTTCCAACGTAATGCGAAACTATTTGCATTTCCATACGATTAAAATAACTGAAAAACAAAATCGAGATTGAAAATCATAATATGGTTCGTTGTAGTGAAAAAAAATCGTCAAAATCTCACCTAGGAGAAGATTCTTCACGTTCTTCTAACCCAACAACGCCGTGAAAAATCATTGGGAAATCTTTATCGTTTAATTCTGCCCATTCCGAAGCACAAGTAATCACTTCAGGAGGTCCTTTAGCCTGCAAAAAATATCATATTGAGTTCATTCGTCCGCACATGATGGGCACGTCTCGAAGACCGATTCTATTTTACCTCCAATTCGTTATCGTAGAAGCATAAATTCGGTATATGCAATATCTCCTTATGCGATCTGTAATTATTAATCAGCTTGGTAATTACTTGAGGATTATACTCGGGATTTTTCTTATATATTTCGCACTGCGACATTACTCGTTCCAAGAGTGACATATCTATTTATAAACCACAACGCGTAAGTCCACCTTCTCACTCGATTTCCATTTTTCGAACTGTGCACTTACCAAACCCTAACGAACTGGCCAAATTCGATCTAACAATAGGCCCAAGCTGTTTAGGATCTCCAGCCAAAACAAGACTACCCATAAGATCACTTTTTTTGGACTTGGTCAAAAATCCAACGATCGGTATGAGCATTTCGACCTCGACAGCATGTCCAGCTTCATCCATAAAAACGTAATCGAAAAATCCGCCGTTGATTCCAGCGGTAACTAACCTACGAATACAGATTTCTCTTCGTTAAATCGTCAATTTCGCGTTTAAAACTAAAACCATCGTTTTGAGATCACCTTCCGGCGGTAACAGGAGTCATCACGACAATACGTTTACTTTTGATTAGCTTTTCCGAAGGTATGAATAGTTCTTTCTTGAGCCTATCAAAATTGCTACACTTCTCCAGCTGTTTCGATATTTCCTGGTCAGATCTAGACAATCCGTACAATCTAAGAATTTCGACAGGAGAAATGTGCTTGAGCAGACGTTCGGTAATCACGTCGGCTGCTGAATTCGACGGAGCACAAACGCAAACTCGCGAGTTGGGTATTATACTCCAGACTTGAGTTATCGCCTCGACCAACGTGGCTGTTTTTCCCGTACCAGGGGGTCCAAACAGAATGTACGGAGCTGGATACGCTCTATTTTCTACTATATTCTTGACAGCTTGGCTTTGCTGTTTGTTCTCGGCTATCAGCTTATTAAACATTGGTCTAAAAAACAACAAAAAATACTTAGAACCTCGAATCAACGCACATAGAAAAATTCACCATTTGGCACGTACTTCAGCTTAACTTTACGACAGTTTTTCTCCATAATTTGAGGAAACATGGCGGAAGTAACTTTTCTTTGATTTAATTGATCTAAAGCTCGATGAGAATACCTCAGCGGTTGTCTTGTAAAGGTGAATTCAATATCTACTTTTTCTTTGTCCTTGTATATGTCTTTGAATTTAATATTGGGAGCAACAAAAATTGTGTTTTGTTCGATGGCATGAACTACTCCCTCGTATTTCACCTTATCTTCGTATTTTCTACGAATGTAAACAATATCACCTTTCAAAACCGATGGACGGCCTTCTGCTAATCCGAGTACCTGAAAAATAACCCAAGTGGAATGTAAATAACGTTATTGTTCTCGCAATAGTTATTCGCGATAAAAATTTGTAGTACTTCAATTCCATATAATCCGTGCTTCTTTCGCGTAGTTATCAATTCAACGTCTAGTTGATTGTAGAATTCCATATCTTTATGAGCTTGATGCTCTTCGATCCACATCAGAAGATGAAATCTAGCGACGTAATTTTTAGGTGTTAACGCCTCGACGTTGGGTAACACTTTCTTTTTCTCTTCGTCACAAAGCAAAGATCTAGCCGATCGCATGATTAGAACAATAAATTAGGCGAACGCCAAAAGTGACGAATAACTTACTTGATAAATTGAAGCTCTTTAATTTCGTTCCTGGACATCGTATCGTATACTTTGAACCCGTGATTAATTATAGAATTTAAACTTTCCGGTATTTTGTACAGATGTAGGACTTGCTTTTGAAATAGGCAATTCATCGTTCTGCGCGACAAAAAGATTTAATTTGATGTTGAAACAATTAAACAAAATACGAAATTTATCGAGCGCTTACGATGGAAGTTTTTCTCCTTTAACAACGTCAGCGTAATTAAAAACTATTTTATTCTTCGAGGGTGGTTTATAAGGTGCTACCGGAGCCAAAGCCTCGAGTTCTTCATCCATTACGTTGAATTTCTGCAAAAAATTACATGATTTTGGTGATTTTTTTTACGATAAACAGAACCACAAAATGACATACAGCTTCGATCAATAAATCTTTCATATCGGTGGAATCCGCTTTTGATACTTTTAACACTATTGGAAACAGCTTAGCTCCGTATTCGAAGAATTGTACGTGTAAAGAAAGGTTGAAATGTTCACCTAGAAGAAGCCGATAAATCTCATAACTGATGAGAATCTTCGATAACGAGGTTTTCAAGTTTTTTACCTTCTTTAACAGTGCGAGGACAAGTATAAACAGTTTTTACACCGTTCAAATGAACTAATTCAAATACATCGTGAACGATCAAAGAATACGGTTCTGCAGAGACGTTTGTTAAAGTAATATCGATAACCCTGTGCTCCATCAAATCCAACCTCATCAAAGGTAACGATGAAACTTCAACATGACGTAATTTGGTGGGAAATGATTTCCTATGAAGGTTCAATAGATTATTAACACCCTCGGTAGAATTTACAGCATTGAAAATCATACCTATCCTTGCGATAAGTTTCCCTCAACTTATGAATATCAGTAATGAGGTGCTGATCACGATCATCGGAAGTGGTAAAAGTCTGCTTACACATCTTACATTCCAAGTCATCCGAGCTAGGATCTAATTTCTTGATAAATTTCAAATACTTAAGTAAATCTGTCACGAACAATCATACACAAATTATTAGCGAAAATAAACTACAGTCATTTTATGCACGTGTTATCTCACCATCTCCGAAAACATTATTTCTAAACTCGGCAAAAGGCGTTTTATCTTTACTACTATGTATACTTTTTTTCTTAAGTAGATGCGATTCATCTAGAATTGCTAAAATTTCCCAACTCTTGATGGTCGACGTGCAGCTCAGCTGTGATTGATAAAAGTCAAACAAGTGGATTAGTTTGTCTTTTTGCATGATACCTGGAGGTTTGAGAAATCTATTCTGGATCAAATAGTGAGTAAACCAATGAGCTAATTCTGAAAACAATACAGATTAGTTAGTTTCACTCTCGAATCAGCTCTGGTTAGTTGAATCTGTCGGTGCCTGTACACACCAGATTTAGTCAACCGACAAGGTAGCATCGCAGAATTGCATGTTGGATGTTTGATGGCCATTTTTGCGACTACTGGAACTAAAAAAGACAATGGTACATATTCTTATTGTTAGATAAAATGATGACGTTGCGATTTTGTGTGGACTAAATAAAAATAACTGATGACTTAAGAAAATTATAGATCGAAGTTCTAGATTATTACTGGCGACGTCTTTGAAACGAATAGAAAATGTGATGTGGCAAACTTACCAACGAAATGTACACGATTAAAAATTTTGCATTTGAATGGACATTATGCGCTCGTATAATTTACTAAACCGATGAACTACCACGAAGTAAAAACTAGTCCAACAGCCTCTAAGTACTGAAGTACTTCACTTTTATTGTAATGTTATGACAGAAAAGTATTTTTTGAATTACCACGTTCACTGATAAGAAAGTGGTGACGCAAAGTCGATAGTGTATCGATATCGAGAATCGATCAAATCGTAATCGAAAATTAAGCAAAGAGCTGTTAGGAGGGGGGGGGGTCATGATCACATTCCTCTCAACCTCCGGCTCAAGCTTCGTATGCGACCTCGAGCTGTATGGTGGAAGGGCTCCACAAATTCCAGAATTAAAAAAAAGTAAACAGACGATTGTAGATATCACCATGCGAGTCTTCAAATTGAAATTTACGTCATTCGCTAAGTAATGCTCAGTTTATTGTAATTCATTACACGAATCTAACAGAAAATATAATCATTTTTTTAAAAAAAATCTATACGAAAAATGAGCAATAATTCAAAAACAAAAACATAAGAGAAAAGTTACTTCTAAGATTACTATCCATCGCAATAATCTAC
>JAAOIU010165747.1:6181-16868 GCA_018107765.1 Hypogeococcus pungens | reverse complement strand
AATTACAGGTAGGTACATTGTTTGTTCTATACAGCTCCAGTTTTTCGTACATATCTACTGCCAGATATGGCCAAATTTCCCCTCGCTCATATCTGCCAACTAAGCCAATTAATGAGAGACTTTGTTTATACCTACACATGCGTTTGAAGTGAACACCGCTACCGAAATGCGGAAATGTAACGACATCGTCGCTGTACGGTTTTGGTTAATTCACCCGCTTGGTCGGCGCAGGCCGATAAGTAGCGTAATTATAAGTAGGTATACGGTTCGCGAGAGTATATTTACTCTGTACTATTTTCCCATCGGGTCGAAGCGTTCAGCGAAGAGAGCAGGGAGGTATCTTACATCGAACGAGCTTTCGATCGATAAAACTTTTTAACGATCTGGCAAATGAGAGGTTTTACGACAGCGGTATCGAGTTCATTGGCGTGGCCACCAATATCGCCGATCCGTTATTAGCGCAAAAGCGATGCAGTTCGCGATTCTGATTCTGACCCTGGCGGTAGTGCGAAGGTATTCAAGGCGACGGCGATGATAATGGTGATGATGACGATGTGGTGATAGTGTACGAGTACGCACATATATCTACGGCCGCAGATAGGTATATAATAACGATGGTGGTGCCTTTTGCAGCGTATAAGTGTACGATAACATCTCGGCCCACAAGGTATATGGTCAACGTGGCCATTGTGTGTACGCAAAGGTCCCGTAATAAATATCCTTTCCGGTGACAGTTCTATTAACCAACCAGACCGTATTGTTCTTCGGCGCGGATAACAAGATTTTGCCATTTTCAGAGCCGCGAGCCAAGATAGGTAGCTGGGTACAATGATGCAGTCTTCCGTGTATGGGGTCGCGCGGAGGAGTGAATAGGTAAGCTGTGGTCAAATCTTTCATTACTATTTGTATAGATTGATGTCTGATCGAGGCCTTTATTTTATTTGTTGGCGTGGGTTTCGAGCGTGCAGTGTTGCAGCGAAAAGGTTCGGCTTAGGCGCCTGTAGTATGAGGTTGATTTAAAACATCTCTCTGTCTGAGGGTTCTGCACGGGAGAGAGATAATTCGACAGAATTACCAACACATGTCTTCAAGTAAAAACTGATTTTTATCAAATTCAAACTTATTTTGAATTTTCGGAAATGTTATTCGATTCAATTTGTTTTCTTCAATTTCTTTTTTTTCTTTTTCTTTTTTTTTTACATTTTTCAGAATTTGAAAAAATTTTATTTTTGTTCAAATCAGTAAAAATATTGATTCTGAATAAAATCATTTTTTTAATTTTTTTCATTTTCCGGCTCAAGGAAAAAAATACATTCTGATTTTTTTTTCAATAACTTACCCATCTTGATTTTCTTTTTCTTTTTTTCNATATTGATTCTGAATAAAATCATTTTTTCAATTTTTTTCATTTTCCGGCTAAAGGAAAAAAATACATTCTGATTTTTTTTTCAATAACTTACCTATCTTGATTTTCTTTTTCTTTTTTTATTTTTATATTTTTGTTTTTTAATTTCATAAAAATTAATCAACCATTCCAATTTTTATTTCTATTCTTTTCAATTCTCAAAATTTTGAAGAAACCGATTTACAATTTCTAAAATTATTTTGAAATTCTCCAAAAAATTTCTAGTTCAGAAGAATAATAGTTTTCAAAATTTGTAAACAATTCCATAACTCTAATTCATTTTCTTTTCTTCTTTTTTACTGAATTTTATCTCCTTAATTGTTTGAATTTCTTATATTTCAATTTCATTTTGTTCAACTATTCTATTTTATTGCATCAGTATTTTCTCTGGTTTTTGAAATTAATTTTTCAAACTTCGCAATTTTGACAAAAATCGAAATACTTGAGAAACTAGATCAATCAATCAATCAATCACTTCCACGCATCAACTAACAAGTTGCCGAATTGGAAGTCCAAAACTCGAGTAAGATTCCAACCACGAATAAGCCCTCAACAATAAACAACTATCTACATTATTATGAAAAACAGGTGAATAAACACTATAAAATATTTCACTCTAACTACCTTCGCTTGCTTTTTTTATAATGTATACTTTTTAACGAGGGTACAAAGGAAAAGGTAACAAGCATTTAACACGTCTATTGTATTTTGTTTCGCTTGATAATCCCGCCACCATTGTCGTCCTTTACCCCACCTTTACACCTTACAACTCTTTGAAAAGGTACCGTTAAACACGCGGCTCGAGTCGCGGTCGTACCGAGAGGAATTCTTCCCTGAGACGTTGACGATCATCAAAAGCACATCGACTGTGAAATTCCGCTCTTGCGAGGAATTCGACGGGAAATTGGATTTTTTCTCGGTGAAAAACTTTCCTTTTTTTTTTTTTTTTAATTGTAACTTAGAGTTAGCAGAAAACGTATACTACAAATGGTTGCGAACCCTTTTTTTTTCTTGTAAAAATTTCCAATTCTAGGAATTGATTATAAAATTTGTTTTCAAAATTTAATCAACGTGATTGCTCCCTTATGAAATAAAAACAATTGAAGCATAAGCACGTTGACAAATCACGATATATGTTTTCAGCAATTTGCGTCCGTGCTATCAAAAAAATATTGAACGTTTTTAATCTATCGCACAATTTTCTTTTTTTCAACTACAAATACGTTTGCTGAGCAATCGATGTTAGAAGTTTACAACGAAGTTCGTGCCCGGTTCGATTTCTTCGTATTTTGACAAACCTTGCCTTGGTAAAGAAATAAACGGCGTGTTTTTCTTATCAGAGTACATATTTCTTTTTTATCGTCGAGTTATCTTTACGTGAAATTATTGTCGATGGTTTCTTCTCTGCTTCGTCTTCTCGGTAATAAAATACGTGAACGTAATTACTCTAAATCAGTTTTTTTTTTGTTTTTTTGTTTTTTTTCTGACCAAGTATAAATTTAGGCATCTTTGACACGAACGTATCTCTTCATCGAGTCAAACTGCATTAATTTCCGCATCGTAAATTGACAGACGCTACAGAGAGCCTAGCTGCAACAACACACCGGCGATCAACTGGTTTCGAAAAAATGGCGCCGAAACATCCAACGAGCTGATTAGAATGAATGGAGTGGTCCGCGGTCCGTATTCCAAGAATTGCTTCGTATACTGGACTTTGACAGTATGTTTGTAGACGATCATCGTCTTCGTGCATCGTGCCTTCTTTCCTCTTCGTGTTTGCGAGCTGTGTATAGTAGGTACTGGATACTGGGTTGTTTCAGCTTCCTTCTCCCTGTTGCTGCCTTTTTTCTTCGTCTCATCTCGTATTTGTATTCTCTTTACCTATTACAAAGCGCGGTTGTCGTATATTTGTTCTGTTACGTTGGCTGGATCGTCTTCAGCAGAGGCGACCACGAGCGATGGCTACAGATGAATTCACATTAGAACGAACTACAGGCCTACATTCGGGTTCGGTTTGTTTGGTTTGGAATTTGGATGCCTATTAGAATAGAGAAGTGAAAAAAATAAATATTCATTCTTGTTTCTTTAAAAAGATGAGATGACTGGAAAAGAGAATTGACTGCGGAAAGTTTAGAAAAGCTAATATTCATCTTTTCGAAACACCAAAACCGTTGTATTTCAGAGCAGAGGCCTAGCCGGAAATTTCTCAAGTCAAGGCGAACGTTTAGAATTTTCATTTCAAGTTATAGACACTACAACTACAAAATGCCCATTTGCAGCGCGGCGATAAGGGGAATCAGCAAATTTCATATAAATAGTTGAGTCCAAAATCCCCTGTAGGAGCGCTGATAATTGGCCCCATTGTGATTTTTGGTAAGAAATTTCTGAGCAGCGTTATTTTGTTCTACAATTTGATTTGTCAAATCGAGTAGTTAAGATTGCTCACAGGAAAGTGCGCCCAATACTTGTCCCCGATATTAGTGCACTCTCCTGTGAGTAATCTGAACTACTTGACTTGACCAATCAAATTGTAGAAAAAAATTAATGCGGCTCGGAAATTCCTTGCCAAAAGTCACGATAGGACCAAGTATCAGCGCTTCTGCTGGCCATTTGACGAATAATTATTTACGTAATCCTATTACCATTGGGACCACCAGATGGACACCTTGTAGTTGTAGAGTCTATATTTCAAGTCGTTTGCAAAATTTTCTGAGTAGGAGCTACTGAAGGGGAAGTGAGGAAAACTTATTGTAGTTTTTTGGGCCTCAATTGGATGTAAGCCCCAAAAATATGAATTATCCTAGAGCTCGAGTGGAGCAAGAGCTAAATTTTTAAGAAAATTTTCAGAAAAGAATGCAATTTTAAACCAAAAAACTAAAAAAAAAAGACGGAAATTTTCAAGCCACTTTCCTTTTTTTAAGTGAGATAAACACCACCTTTCTATTTGAAAAATATTTAAAATGACTTTAGATGAAAGTTCAGTCTTCCCCCCTCCCCCCATGAAAAATCTGACTACGCAACTGACGGTTTCGCCACAAAAATATTTGGACAGCGGCAGCACCGGCTAAAAGAATTTCATCAAAAACGTTACAACTTAAAATTGAAAAAAAAAAAAATGAACAGATTGAGAGGAAATAGTATTTTTGCCATATCAAAGAGGAAATACATATAAAATTTTTCCAATGTGCATTTCCTCATTTTTTCTTGCGATTGACTCTACATGATAAAACAAAAATATACATAAAGAATTTCAAAACGAGCGAATTTATAAAACGAGTCAACTCAAGCAATCAGAGCGATTCTGATTTTTCATTTTTTTCCCTCACAATTACTCAATTTACAAATTCACAATTTTGTCAAGTGAAATTTGTTTGAAAAAAATAAAAAATGAATAGTAACGAATCGAAGACCCAAAACTAAAGCCAATTTTTCACAACAATTTTTTTTNAACCTAACTCGTCAAAAAAAAAACCAACATTCACTAATCAAACGAAGAAGACTTGATGATACTCTATCGATAATTCTTTTTTTATTTTTCGCCAATTACTAAGTATGTATTAAAAAGGAACGACACACATCAAAGGATTCCATCGTATATAGTATCTTATTAAATCATTATAATCGAACCTATTTAGGCATGTAATTTGACGTACACACGCACACATGTGTTCTATCGTCGATCAAGCGAAGCCCGAGCTCAGGGGCCAATTAAGTTTCGACTGATAAAACGTTGCATCGAAATTATACCTCGTGAATTTTCTTTCCTCATAATATACCGGTCAAATCGATTCAAAGGAACGAGGTTCAAATCGTAGTTCGATTTTTAATTCGAGGTCGTCTAACACACCGACAGAAGTATTCTTATCAGGAAAAAAATATTCACTTCGGCTTGTTCTCGAAATCTCGTTCTCTACTAAAATAGAAAAAAAGTAACATAATCGCAGGTCCAAAGCAAGACGCATAAACGGACTAAGAATAGAATAATGTAAATAACTAGGCTAGCTAAGGCCTACAAAGGACGGAACCGAATTCAATATTGGCGAGACATGAGATGACGTGTACTTATTGAGTAAATTTTGTTCCGTTATCAGTTCGGGCAGCCGGCGGATGAATGATCGGACCAGATTAAAAACGAGCAATATTAAACGAGGTAGCGTTCATTTAGTATCAAATGATAAACACGAAAGATTCTTACAGCAAAAAGTAAACATGGAAATGCACCTGCAAGTCGAGCAAGGCGCAGGTATTTCGATATGTAAGGCCTAGTACGAAGCAGCACGTTGAATAAAAGGCCTATTGTAATCGGTGGACGAATATTTCGGTATACGAGTGACGAGAGGCCAAGGGGAATCAGGCGGGAAAAGTTCAACTGTGCGGTATAAAATACCGACAAAATTATCACAACAACAGAAGAGTTTGCCAATTAAAAATGAATCAAAATTTAAAGCCATCAACTAATAACGAGTTTTAAATGGTTCATAAATTTAGCAAGTTAACTCTACCAAAACTAGGATCGTATCATCGGCGTAATATAGCTTGTTATTAATTCCGTTTAGAATAATTTATACGAAAGACGCACCGGTCCGGGTGTCCTTTTTCATCTTGCTCGTCTTCGTATGGTGTGTCAATAAAATGCCAAATTCAGCTACAATAATGTTGATTTACTGCGCGAATAATTAGATATCGCGTTGGCAAAACCGTCCGCGAATTAATTTCAATTGCTTGTTTAGACCGAATCCACTCAATTTGGTACACCGAATATGTACATTAATCTTGGTCGTTGACAGGATTTTTTTCTTCAAAATGCACGAGTAGAAGACGAACCGCCTCATCGAATGTCGCCTTATTTATATAGGTAGAGATACGAGATAATCGGCGGCGAAAAAATAATTCTTATCGCGTAATCAAATAATGGTACTAGTAATACCACGAAGTTGTACGTAAATTATAGACTGGCACAGTAAAAATGAATCAACGACCCGCAGTAATTCCAGTAACGATAACGCTCCTTTCAACTTTCAAGAGAAGAAATTCAGGCTACAGCACATGATTGATATGAACACAAAAACGCATACTAGACCAGTAAATATATACAAATGAAGACGAACGCGTTCCTATATGACTATAGCATGAGGAAGAGCACACAGAAATATCTCGAGAAATCATACCCGAGATCACAGATCTGTTCACATAACAAAAAACTTACTTCAGATTCGGAAAGATCAATTAGATCGTTTTGTTCTTCAGTTAATTCGTTTAGGTTTTCAGATGATCTTTCTTTTTCATCGCCTTCGTGTTTGTAAACTGTGACTTCGTCTGAACTGCATAAATCATCACCGCCGCCGTCGCTACTAACGTGCGGCATATTTAACGCGAAATATATCACTCGTTACCAGCACACAACACATTAATTCATGGCGATAATAATTAGCAATAAAAAATTTTTTCAATAGTATAAAGTACGCGTAATTCGAAGTCGAACAAAAGAAAAAACAACGCACGACATGTCGAAAAAAATTGAACACAAAAAACCGAAAACTAACACCACACAACGGCCGGCAGTCGAGTTCACACCGAACAAATAACAAAACATTAACGTGAAGCGGGCGCAATACACTCTATGTCGGTATGTGCCGCTCTGACCAATCGCGAAGCCGCCCTCTACCTCCCACCTAGACAGGCGGACCGCATACGAGTAATGGCAGCGCACGAGAGCAGCCGAAACGAACCGAACGTCGACGACGTTTGAGTTGCCGCTAAAAATTATTTCGCACGACGAGCTGCAAGCGAGAGCCGACTGTAAATAAAAACAAATGCTTTTTGACGGTTTTTAAAAATATTTAACAAGTGCCTGCTGTATTTATCATTTTACAAACGTGTGCGTTTAATTTATGTAAGAGTGTTTGTCATGTTTGATTAATTTAACGCTGAATTATAACCAACATTTTCGCTACGTTAGATGCCTAGCGTTTTGTTGGTGTTTTATTATCGCACAAAAAATATGTAATATGCCCGATTATTTTGGCCGTGATTTACGCCGCGTATGATGCGTGCAGACGGGGGCAGTTTTTAATTCCGTTGTCTTTGTCGTCGTAAATTTCAGAAAAATTTTAAAAATGTGTCGAATCATGTATCATTTGATGTAGGGACGATTAATCGTAACACTTACCTACCCGTTTTCTGTTTTCATTAGCTCGATATGGGTTATGAAATGAAGTGTTCGTTGTGTATTTGTAGGTACTTACTTATTACACCATACCCATACGATATTTCGGCACAAATCGATAAAACCATGAATCACTGTTCTTCTTTTACGTTTATTTAAGTTCCTAAATTCAGAAAAATTAAGAAGTGAACTAATTATCTACAATCACAGTTATTTCGGTTGCTCATTCGTTTCATCTCACGCATTATGAAGTCTGAAACCATAAAGAATCGGGTATTTTATCAGCTCACTACCTACTTCGTGTCTACTGCCCAAGCAAAAGTGGTAGAGAGCTAAGTTTAGAAAAAAAAATGTGCCAAGCAACTTTTACTCAGAAATTAAAGCGAGGAAGTGAAGATTTATTGAGAAACCCCTACTTTTGAGAAAAGTAGTTTCCATAAAAAATTAACAAGGAGTCTGTGGAATGATATGATAACTCATAGAAGTTGGTCAGGAGATCACTCTCAACAGTTTTAAAACAATAACAGTTCTAGCAACCAGAGCCGGATTAAGAATTTTTACGCCCCTAGGCAAATGGAAAACAAACGCCCCATTTTTTAAAAAGTAGAAACTGAAACTTGTCTAGTTGAGAGGGGGGAGAAATTAAGGAGAAAAAACGCCCCTAAAAATTTTACGCTCTAGGCAATGCCTAGTTTGTCTAATGGTTAATCGGCCCTGCTAGCAAAATAGCTCAAATTGAAGAAATTAGAAAAGTTTCTCCAAATCGAACTAAGTACTTAGGTATCGTTTTAAAGAAGTGATTTTATTTCCATTTTTCTATTTTCAGTTTTACGTTATCATCTTCCCTTATAACAAAAAAACAAAAGCAAATAAAAAAGATAGAAAAAAGAAAAAAACAAATTTCTCAATTTCTTTCCACCTCGCCCCTCAAATTTCGCTACTTTGACAAGCGACCAACACTGATGGTCACACTGGTGCAATTCTGATAACACTGGCTTTGTTTACATTTTTCGTTATTTCTAAGATACATACATATATATTTTTTCTGTTGCAACCGCCTAGCCAACGCTCAAGGAATCAAACTCAACTGCTGTTTTGCTAAACTTAATTATCTTTGAACAAATATTATGGTATATTTCAGGAAAAATAAATCATAATCTTCGATTCACGTAAAGCACAATGAGAGTCTTCCAAACAGTAACAGTTTCGCTGTTTGTTAACACAAGTGTTTTTTTGTATCTACCGGGGGCCGGAATCAAACAGGTGATTGGTAAGTAAGTACGTAGATACACAATATGTGGGATAATATTTATTGTGGAGGAATAACAACAAAATTTTCTAATACGTAAGTGTTTTGAACGTAAAAAACAAAATCCGAGTTGTATCCGAACAATGGTAAATTTCGTGGGAAAATAAATGTATTTACTGTTGTACTAAGTATATTTCATTTATTTCAGTGGTACTTGTGATTCATGATCCTGACAAAAACGAATCATACGGCAGTCGTCAATGCCAGTTGCAGTTGGAGTCTACGTAAAGCAATGGAATAATTTTTGTCGTCTCCTGAAATGAGAAAGTATAATCGATGTAAGTAACTTTGGCTATAAAAAACACTGAATTCAGTTTAGTTTCCACTTAAGTTTATGACGAATTGAGTCTGAAAGCGAGAAAATGACGCATAATCAAAACCCTAAATTTATACTTAGCGATATGTTAATCATGACGAAAGCTGAACCTGGCTAACTGCTGTCCGCATGTGGCAGATCGCAGAGTAGATAAGCAGTTGTAATGGATTATTATAGCAACTCGCCTAAATGTGCGAAGATAATATCAAAGTATTTGTTATGTCGTTTAATTAGGTATTCGGCCAACATTGAGAAAACAAACATCGCTAAAAGAAGAACATCAGCACTTGATGATAACGACTGATAATCAGCTTAAATCGAGACGATTCGTAGATATACTTACTTCGATGCAAATCAATGACTCAGAAGGTACAAGTTGCTAGCTAAATCAAAACTCTCGATTTCGTAGCAACCAGCCTCCCAGTCGATCAAAAATGCGAAATTAGTTTGAATAAATATTCGAATTTTTTTTCGAACTGATTGCGTTAATTGCTTATCGGCTTCTGATTAAAACTCGACTAAACTGAATAGGTAGTGCAGTACACGGCTGTAAGTGTCGAAATTTCTATACGCATTTCCTATTTAGCCGGTAAGTGTACGCATTTATCTACACTTTACGCAACCATATTTAATGTAAATCTTACTTTGATGTAGCCGTTGTAGTCTTTCTGTTAATATTGAGAATGTTTTATGAGGAAAAATGTTTGAAGAAAAGTGAATCGAGTACTTGAAAATCAAGCCTATGCAAGGTTATACTAAACGCGACCGGCTTGGCAGGAATATTAAAAATAGCAGAAAATTGTTGGAACTAGAATTATAATTTTAGGGTGGAAACCGTACAAGAAGAACGATTTTCGATGCGTTCACCGGCTATAAAAATTATACATACTTTGAGGTTTGTATAAAACGCGGCTGGAATGAGAAAAAAATTTTATGTCTACGTGAAAACGTGTTTAGACTTTTTTTCGGTTTGAATAAACTACTTTCATTATACGAAACATCATAAAACTATAGATCTCTTTAGCCAAACTAACGATACGAGTTAAGCATAATAAATCAAAAATTTGCCCTATGTTGTTATCCGTGAACAGGTAGCGACGATTTTTGAACAATTTTCAAGACTACCTGTATTCTATCGAAACGATGTGGTGAATAGAAATTAATAATACCTCTACAATGTCTCGATGATGATAAATACCATCGATTCAACTTAATTTAGGAATCCGGGATAAGTCCCTATCGCTATAGAAAGATCCGAAACTAACGTCTTAATTATGCCTATAGAGAATGTTTCTCGTTTTAGGTGTTCGATTACTTCGAGTGCTAAAATATCGTTGTACATTAGTTGGCCGATGACTCGATTAAGAATGAACGAAACTAACGATGTGATTAGATATAGTTTTAATTTGATCACCAAGCTTATTTATGAACGTGTCCTCGTCGTCTAATGGATTCCTGCAGGTTTGAACTATAGGCGACACTTCTGGCACA
>JAAOIU010165538.1:0-14459 GCA_018107765.1 Hypogeococcus pungens | reverse complement strand
CACTAAATTCATTAACCACGGCGTCATGTACTCTAAACATAAGTGTTTCATTTCAATATTCGACAGCTGGAAGCTTTGAATGCATTCGTCCAAAAATTCCAACGTTAATCTGGTCTCATTCGTCGCCAAAGTTTCACTGACAGACTTGATAAATATGGTATTATTCGATGGAATGCACAATCCTACGCGAAATAAAATTCTTATTATAATTGCCAAAGAATTCCATCGTCAAAGGGTATTAAATTTGGAGGAAATGATTCACCTGATGTTTCTAAAAGTCTGCCCTCAATCTTCAGATCAAATTTGGCTGTCAATGCGCATAACTGATTATACGCTGCAGATCTTAGATTCGGGTCAGATGAACCTAGATTCAGCAAAGCCATATTTAATAATGTTCCAGGCACGTCTTTTGGTCTAATTTTATGATGCACGTTTACTGATTCCTGTAAAAATTCGATCATGTAGTATTAAAAAAAAAAAAAAAATCAAACAAACAAACAAATTGCTGAATTGAAAAACTTACAGGTTGAGATAACTCCCAACGATTTCTGATATGAATAATTGATTGTACGATGACATCGCAATCATTGTGAATAAATGATAGAGGAGCTGAATCATTGACTATGGTGACAGTGAATTGATTGTCGTCGACTAAGCACACTTCTTCGATTTCAGCCGCGTAATATACATCGTTCAATAGCACCGAATGCGAAAGCACTTTGGTTTTTTCCAAATGCGTTATTTGCAGTGTAGAAGGGCCAACCTGAAAGCACCAAAAGGGACTTCGTTACCGAAAGAATCAATTTCAAACACGACTCGAAGGATTAATTTACCTTTATGGCAACTTTGGTGTCTTTATGAGATAACTTCAACGCACCGTTGAATACTTTCAAGTCTTCTTCTAGAGCTAACGTAGCACCGGGTAGTTTTTGTTGATCTGCGGCGATGTATTCGCCAATTTTAGCGATTGATTCCATGAAAACGATGTTTCGAAAATACTGAAACATAGTTTAGAACAATAAACATCGCTGGAATAAGCTTCGGGTGAAACATGTATGAGTGATATTTACTTTTATTGGAGCTAGAATACTCTCGTGAAATTTCGAATATTCGCGTACCCATCCGTTACAGTTGTAGACATAAGCGAAAACTAAATTTTTTCGATTTATACCTCGACAACACATCCAATTTTTCAAATACGAAGTCCTATATTCAAATCAGTTATTGAAATAAAATTTCTCAATCATGCGCGGTATCATTACAGGAGACACTTCCTCACCTAAATCTATTTTCAGTTCCAGTATGAGTAAAATCGATGAACAACTCCCACGGGGCATGCTGGTACGGAGCCAAAGTCTGTATCACGTACATCATGAACTTTTCATTGCTGACTTCTTCGTGTCTGCATGACATGTAAAAATCACTACGTTTTAAATCGTACTAAAATTCAAGTTTTCTTTACTTATAAAAAACATACTTAAATCTTCGTGCGATGTAATAAAACACCGGATTGTTATTCTTTGAATTGCCGTACTGATAGAAAATATTCATATTCTTGATACTCTTGTACTCTTCGGCGGCCAGCCAAGGTTGTCCAATAGTGCCCTCGAAGCCGGGCAAATCTAACGAACTCCATCTGCGCGAAATGTCATTACTACTCGAATTAATCATCGGCTCGTTTCATTCTTACCCTTTTCCCAGATCACCAACTTACTGTAATTCCGGGAATTTATGTTCCGGTGGTCCCAAATACGCCAACAAGGTGGCCAATTTATCGAACGGTCTTCGACCGACAGCTTTTTGATCTCTGCTGCTGGATAAATATTCGCCTATTTTTTCCTGATGGTGATGTAGCAGCCTATGCAAAGCGTGGACGTTTACGTCGCTCACGAATGACATCGAGTGTGGTGTTTGGTCTTCGGTTTCGCAGTCTGAAGCTATTTTTATGAAAAATCTAAACCAAAAGGTTGAAATGTAGACGATACGTACACTTAAGGAGAATGTTAGCGATTCATAGAGATGTTTACCTTCTACCGGCTTCGAAGTTATGCCGCAGGAAATCGTTGAATGGTATCATGTGTTGTTCTTTACTGAATTCGACGTGATTGGCGATGTTTTGAAGGATTTTAGACATTAGCATGAGGCCACGTTTAACGTGCGCTGGTACGGTGACGTTGACAATACCAGATTCTTGAGGAGATACTGCGAATTTTAAATTGGAAAAATTTTTAATTAAATCTGAATCACGTCCGGACCATAAACTGTGTAAAATCAGAAATTACCAATAGCTGGATTGATAAATCTGAGAAAGATCACCGTTCCGACGCTGCTCACGTTACTATGAGGTACTTGAGGGAATCGTTTGCTCAATACTTGATATAAACAGTGGCACATGCTGCGTAATTGCGACGGGAATGAAGGTCCAGAAGACACTATCGCGTCAAAAACTGTCTGCGTCAATGTAGTCAGGTTCACCCTGTTTTCTTCGATGTCTTCGTTCGGATTCATTCTAAAATTAATTAATTTCAATGTAGAAAAGGCACGTAAATTACATACAATTCAAGAACGGAGAAAATACCCACCTGGCCGGGTCAATCTCGAAACTTTTCACCTCTCCATCAATCAACGGCTGAATCAATGGAGCCAGTAAATTCTGAAGGTAACTAGCTCCATAGATTTTGAAACAAAAAGCCATTATTTTCGACCCCAATGAGTTTCCGCGAAACAAGGTTTGCATACAGTCTGAAACCTCGACCTCTCGATAGAACATATTCCACAGCAAAGGTGACAACAGGTGTTTAGCTTCAAAAATGGTAACGAAAACACGAGCCAGCTCGTCCTAAAAGAAAAAGATGAAAAGATGAAAATTTGAAAAATTAATTTTTTCAAAAACATTCCTAAAATGACTTACCATTTGTGACGTAGTAACGACATTAGCTAAAGCCATCGCAATAGGCAATTCGCCTTTATCGCTAATCATCGTAATAAGCTGTACGAGCTGTTCGTAACGATCTGCTAGGACGGAATCGGCCAACATATTGAACTCAGCACCTTGTTGCAGTATTTTAGTCAAAACTTCCATAAACGCTGCTCTGTTTTGGGTATCTTTGCTGTAACTAAAATCAGTCGGTACGAAAGGTGATAGAGCCATTAGGTTTTCCGATATCATGATATCTCGTTTGGTGTAAGGTTCAGCGACGTGATGGGTAGCGACTATTAAAAAAAAAAAAAAAAATCATTGATAATACACAATAGATATCACGTAATCATAAAACGTCGTATACTCACCAATGGAATGCATTAGACCGCTATCTATATTGGCCGAGAGTAAGTTAGAGATAGCCTGTATAATCGCCGTTCTCAACGCGTTTAGTTTATTCGCTTCGTTTTCCTGCCAGGATGAATTTTTCTCCAAACGTTGACTTGCGTCAGCGCAATCGTTCAATAAATTCATAAATAAAGTGAAGTATCTGTAAATAAACGTCGTTAATTTGGAGAATTTTATCTGGCGTATTACTGATCAGCTGAGTGGGTTACTTCAGAAAAAGTTGGCTTTTAGCTTCGTTCAAATCACCCCTATCTGATTCTTCAGGCTGTAAAGGAAGTCCACTGAGCAGTCCTGCCACAGCTTCCATGCAAGCTTGATCCAAATCCCTACTGTAAAATATAAATTCCTCCTTCAATATTCAATCCTTTAAAAAATCGTTCACTTTCGGGCGAGTGGTGTACCTGGTAACTGTAGACACATCAATGGACGATGATGGAGATACTTGACGCGATACTCCCATAATCCAATCGGATAAATACTCTACCATTTTGTTCCTGAATTTTATCTCTTGTCGAAACGATAAATCATCCCTACGTTTCATGATTACGTCCACCAATTGACAGATTTTTGTTTTCAAGTGGATCGTATTCACTGACAAATCCAAATAACGGACATATCTGCAGAAAAAAACGACCTCATCATTGATACGAAAATACTCAAATGTCACCAAATCTTTGCAAATAATTACCTAACGATGGTTAAAATCATTCCTTCGATGCTAGTGACGCCAAAATTTTCAAAAGGCTCGTCAACTTTCTTTTCCAGAACCATTTTCATGATGTAGACGACATGCTCGATGAATTGAGTGTTACCAGGGTCGATCAACGCTTGACCTTGTTGATCGAAAAATTTCTCAACGACTGCTTTAATTTGATCAAATAAGATTGGGTAGAGAGAGGGATTCATCTCATGACCGACTAGTTCTTTTATATGTTTTTGTATCAATAATCCGTATTTTTCCCCAGAACATAACAGTAACCTGAGCAACTGGTTAATGAACCTGTAAAGAGGAAATTAAAAATGAATGTTGAAAAATACATGAATTCATTTCCAAAACTGACAACAAAAAAAACAAGTAGTACTAACTGAGTGACCGGACAATATTGAACTTCCTGAGAAGATCCAGGCAAGGTAAATGTCTTTTTAAATTCCAACTCCGAAGTAGAATTTTTCATTCCTGATTTGTTCTGTAGAAGGACTCCACCGACCGAAAGTAAAAATCCAGTCATGTTAGCCCACTCATTAATTTGATCCTGAATACGCAAAATCAGTTTTGAAAATAACTTTAAAATATACACTCGGAAAAAATTTACAAGCCATTGCTTACGTCCACGTCATGTTCGGAGCTTTGCTGCGATGCTCTTCGTTTGGCCAATGATCGATGACATGCTTCCAAAGGTAAATCTTCTGTTTTGGTTTTTGAAAAAGCTGATATAAATTTTGTAGACACGTCCCAGTTACGGAATGTCTCTTCCCAAGCCTATAAAATTAAAAAAATTAGGAATAAAAAATCAAATCACATTGAAATAAAATTAAAATGACTTATGCTACCGGTTGGACTCCGTTTACGCAATGTTCCAATTTTCTGAGAATAGCCATAATACGTTTTTGTAAGAGAGCTCGCCCTGAAATATTCAATTTCATGAATAAGTCGTTCCATTAGAAAATAAACATAATATAAGAAGATGGAATGAAATGAAAACAGCAATATGTTTGAAGTTGTTGAAAAGAATAACATCCTCGACATAAATTTCAATACCTAAATTAAACATGGAAGCAGCCTGAGCTAGCTCTTGGTAAACTGCATAGTTAGGTAATAAACTATGAACTGTAATTTCATCCGAACTGCATCTAATATCAGCCTCTTCACATTGTAAGCTGAAACACGACATCGACGTGTAGACAGCTTCTATATTGGTGCTCCAAAGGTACATAAGGAAGACCACCTTACAAAATAAAATAAATTCGATTTAAAAATATTCGGAATTAAAAATTTATAATACAATAACAATAAAAAATTGATTTACCTCTAATTTAATGTGAGCCTGTTTACAAATAGGAATATGTGTTCCAACATTGGCATACTCCTTGTGCCTAGATAAAAATTCATTCCTACAAATTAATATTTGCTTCAACCATTTTAGGATATCCGTATAATTTACTATCTGATGTTGGATCATTTTTTGCGAAATTGAGAACAGCACTTGGGAACTGAGTACATAAGAAATCAGTATTTAAAAAGAAAAAAAAAACTTCAATCCCATAATTATTTTTGTTGAGCATTTACCTAACATCCCAAAACGTATTAATAGGCGCTTCTGGATTCCACATTTCGATTTTTTCCGGCTGATGTAGAACTAGTAAAGCTTCCATGGCTTCTTGGGCCACATCGATCATATTTGTCTGAGGTACTAAGCTGACCAGACCGTTGATTAGCTCTAAAGTAGAACTCTGAATTTCGTGACCAGGTTTTCCTTGATTCTAATTTGAAAAATACATCAATATTCTCAAATTTCCATCAGTTCGATTGAATGGACTGAGTAAAAACTTACATTGAGCATTAACATAGGGTCTGCGTGGATTAATCTGACCATCATTAACAATAAAGCTTTATGACTAGGCACTTCTTCACCTCGGTCTTTGAATTTACAAGCCGAGTCTTTACTTTTTAAGGTTAACGATTGGATCATACGCAGAGGAGTATGAGTAATAAAACCATGAGTAACTTTGTTCAGTGTATCGGTAAACATGGATCGTAGTTCGGATGATTTGTTGTAAAATAGATCTATCTTGGGCCACCATGCTAATCTTTTTTCCATAATAATTCTGCAGGTGGAAAAAATGTACGAGGTTACCTATTCAGACTACATTTCGAATAATTGTTAATATTTCTTACCTGTATAGAGCTGAAACTAAAACGTAATGGTACATCGGAGGCGAAGACGGACTTAAGCACACTTTCAGTGCATCTGTATTGTGAGGTTTGAGTCTAAAGCACGATACGAAACATTCAGTCATAATATCGATGTCGTGATATGCGTAGATTTGCCCTCGAGAAAAGGGTTTGTTCACGTTAAACATCAACGACTGAAAAAAAAAAAATACATTTCACATTAAAAATTCGTCTTGATTTTTTTTAGACTTATATCGTTGGTTAGAATTACCTTCAAATCATTAACAACAGTTTGAACTAGAGTAAAAACAATATTGTTGGAATGTTGCATATTTATATAAGTTGAAGCTTTGCATAATTTTACTAAAGCTATAGCTGAGGTTTCCACGTGATGCTTTCCAGTTCCGTGAATATTAATGTTGCGTTTAAGGGTATCTACGAATTGTTTCTTGCGGCTATGCCTCGGAGAGCAAGGAGCTCCTGAATCAGCATTAACGATTTGTTCGAGTACTTTCTGAAAATTTAAAAAATTAGATTAAAATCATGTTTAGTTAGATAATGTTGTGAAAAAATTATTACTCACAGGAGATAAGACTAGCATCAATAACTGTAAAGACCATACCGATGGCCTGCCTTTCTTAGAATCAGCATATACGTCCAATATGTCGAACAAAGTTTCGCAATATCGTGCTAAGTCTTCATTCGGTATTTTCTGAATCAAAAAAATAATTACTTGTACTTAATTACTCGACTAATTCGTTTTTTAAAGTAGTAATTGATGATCTCACCTGAATTTCTCCAAATTCATCTGGATGAGCATTCATCCAATTCCAAACAGCTGCTTCTAAACTGCTAATCAAGGGCCCATGTGCTGATTTCTTCAGTAGCTTGAATTTCGAAATAACTTCTGCATAAATAATTCATCGTCAAATTAATTCAAGTGGCAGGATAATAATTTTCGAAAAGTGAAAATGACGACAAACCATTGAGTAATTTGATTAGTCTATTAATATCGATACTGATGTGCTGAATTAGTTCTATATCTCCATAGTCTTGATTTTCTTTTTCTTCAGTGCTTACGCTTAATTCTTCCAGTCTACGGGAAAAAAAACGAATAATTTTCATCGAATGAAAATCACAAATGAATAAAGTCAAGAGCTTACCTTCCAGAAATACGATTAAAAACTACATTAAAAAAATTCAACGACACGGTGTGTAATACTTTTGATGCAACAGCCTTTAAACGAATATTATTTTGACTCTCAGTGGACGTATCCAAAACTGAAATACACTGGGATATGAATTTCACATCTTCAAAAACCCTAATTTCTAAAATATTTACCTATAAATTGGCAAATTTCTCTAAGGAGAGATTTCACATTGAGAGCCTCATCCAGTCTTGTCATATCTCTTGGTTGATTAGCTAAACATTTTTCCAGTGTGTCTAAAATAATCAACTGGGATTCCTGGTAGTGTTTTTCTACATCTGAACCCGGAGGACGAACCGAAGTCTAGAAATGATATGCGTGAAACCGAGTGGTTTTCAATAGCTACGTGAAATTCAAAAATTACCAACCGATTCGTTGACTCGTGTCAGTATCCTGATGAGACCGGGAAAAATTAGCGAGAATCTGTATTTGCTGATTTTTACCAACCATGCTTGTATATGTTCGGCGTTGATTTTAGCGTGGGATGTTTGCACCCCACATCGGTAGGGCAGCTGAAAACAAACAAAAAAAAAAAAAGAATTTTGTATTTTTTTAAAAGGCGCCAGATAAGAATAGATGGCTAGCCACCTGTGAACGCGGAAATTAGGACGCGACCCAATTGTTTCCGTTACAGTAGTGAAAAATTTTCAGGTTAATGTATACTAAATACTCACTTGTTCCTCAAATCTATTGATAATAAGCGAAACCCAGTCGTTTTGTTTACTATTACTCATGACAAAAAACAATACTTCAGGTAAGACACAATAATTATACTTTTACGCTAAGTTCGAAAAATATTTCATTCTTAAAAACACAAGCCTCTGTAATTGGTGTTTTCAGCATTTCAACCCACAATCTGAACCAAACTTCAAGGTCGGAAAAGTAATCAATAAAAATAAGACACAGCGGAATAATGAATTTCGTACAAACGCGCAACTCCGTGAACTTTTTCCTTACTGCTTTTCATTGATAATTTTTTTGCCAATTCTCATCGTTATCTCCATATCGTAGATTAAGTGCGTAACAGATTACCATTTGCGAATTTTAAGAACGCCTATGAGTGAATGAGAGGCAAAACTACCGACATTAATGTGTACCGGATAGTAATGTCCTGCAGTAGTTACAAGCTTCTCAT
Source organism: Hypogeococcus pungens (assembly GCA_018107765.1). NCBI lineage: Eukaryota > Metazoa > Arthropoda > Insecta > Hemiptera > Pseudococcidae > Hypogeococcus > Hypogeococcus pungens. Next base: position 5,895 of record JAAOIU010165538.1, on the reverse strand, counting down.
TTCAACTACTAGAATCGCTAGTTGTAAAACCTCGGTTTCAAAATTACTACAAAAAAGCATTAGGTTTCTTTTTGATAAAATTTACAAAGATATTTAAAAACTACATTACAAAGACGGATAATCAAACCAATGAACGATGCGGGACATACTCGTAGCCTCACTCACCAGTCACCACCTCTTCCAATGCGCTCTAATATGCTCTAAACCGTCTAGAGACGGCAATTCTCTGTCAATTTCACGTTTTAACCGCTTAGCTCGTTCCCTCAGTTCGGTCTCACTCTCGGCAAGCCGTTTCAATTTTAGTTCGTTTTCTCTCAACTGAGAAATTAGTAGCTCACGTCGAGTCGCTTTTCGAGTTTCCTCTTCTTGTCGTCGAATTTTTTCTTGCTCCCAGTGATACAACTCTTCTTTTTCTTGTCGTCGAATTTTTTCTTGCTGCCACCGCCAAAGGTCTTCTCTTTCGTGTTCTCGTCCTAGAAAGCAAAAACAGAAAGAAAAAAAAATAATTCTTGTTACTTTTCCACTTTCTATGAACGAACTTTGTTCCTTGATGTGAACCCCAAATTATGATCCCAAAATATGAACTTCTTTGTTTTTTCACAATCGGATTCTATTTTAATATTATTATGATAAAACTTACGACGATCATATCGATTTTCGCTGATAGAGGAGCGGCGGAATCCACCGATCCTTTCCCAGCAAACACGACCAATGTGGCCAAATTTTCTACATTCATAACAACGGAGGCCACGGTGTTTGTGCGGGCAATTTCTGATCTCATGACCAAAACCCCCGCAATTGAAACACTTATGGATCTTTTCACGATAGTCATCGCATCGCCTGTTATCAAAGCGTTCTTGCTGATCACAGTGCCGTCCACCGCCTAAGTTCTCGTGGGAGGTGTTGGTCATCGCTAAGCTACTTTTCTTCGTTGCTGCTTCTTTCTTTACAGAATGAAAGAATTTTCAAATTGTCAATGATTAACGTTGAAGAGTAACTTCCCAGATTGTCGTTGTCCGTTTATAGGCATATCTAAGCCCGACAAAGTACACCGAAAAAAATCAATAACTCGGTTTGAATCGATAATACAGGATTTTTGTGGATTATATTTGAAAAAAAAACAACCCGCATTTACATAGCTTTATTTTCAATTGCAATCTGTCACAATAGTTGCAACGATTATGATTAACATAACAACGAGCCATACTTTTTCCCCATCATTTTTCATCAAATTTAGATTTTACATCAAATGTCTTCTTAAATCAGTATCGATTGTACCAATTTTTCACGATGTGCTTTGTTAATAGAATATAAAATTGTAATACCATTGCAGATTTGATTAAATCTTACGATGAAGAAAAAAAAACGAATGACGTATTTCATCAAACTTACATTTCGTGAAGACCTCGCTCTACTCTTTGGAGTATTCTGAGGTGCTTCCAGAGACCGTTCGGGCTTACGAATTTTCCCATTTTTATCTCTTCTATCACGCATCTGCGAATAAACTTCGAATTATTAGATACATAAAACTGGAAATAAAATATAAGGTTTAAAAGAAGGAAAACTTCTACCAGTAACCAATCATACTATATGAGATCACTAATCAGGGCTGTTCTACAATCTTCAAATTTACAACAGTATATGCACTGCTAGGTACTTGCCTTCAGATCAGTATGATTTCACTGTATAGATGAACAAGATTGTTAGCCTATATACTTATTGAACATTCGTGGTAAGTATACCTACTGAGCTCAGTACCAAGCCTACAGATATGTATCTGCGTAAGTTAAACGTCGAGTTTAGACCAGGGCCGGAAGAACAATAAAATTTGTTTTCGAAATGGTTCTTTTTGATTTTACTAAATGATGTTCATTCCTTCGCCTGTTTTTCATCTCACATTCAGTCGTGTTCTTTCTTTCTTCGTTCGTTCTTTCAACTCTGGCTTCGACAAAAATTATTTCAGTTAACGTAGTAGTAATTATTTGGTAACTTAATTAACACTTACGTAGATCACTTCGAACCACCAAATGAAGTATGTAGTAACCAGAAAAGAACAAAAATACTACCTCCTAGAATAACACACGCAATGACCGCAATCAAAATCACTTAGAGCAAACAAGCACGTAAAAACCGACTTTAAAAAGGTTCAAAGTATGAAAAACACGCACTTACGATGTCACGAAGCGAGCATCGAGCGAAATTTGAAAGATGAGAAAAGAGATAAGAAATGAGGGGAAAGCCCAAAAGAAAAGTGCTAAGTGTCATCAGTTGCCGAATGAAAATTATCAGTCAATATGTCAATAATTGCAAAAATTTGACATTTTGACAACAATCAACAATTATTGACATGACCGTGAGACGTGAAATGACGTGAGTCATTTACTCATGGTACATGGTGAATGGCTGCAAAATGCAAACAAAAAAAGATTATCTAATCTATCGTGATTATCGCACGCCAACACCTCTAATTTAATCCAATTGCATCCGTTCAGTACAATTTTGTGAGAATATTGACGAAAATTACTTTAAAATGCGTACCAAAAGAGGTTCAAAGTGACAGTGATAGCTTCAAACTGTTTTTCATGCACCTGGTTGTCAAAACCTGCTAGAAAACTTTTGTAGCATGAAGAACACGAACTTTTTACGAATTTCCGTTTTCCACTTTGCTAGGTATTGTTTTCCTTGTTCATCGTCGGTTAATGGTTATTGGCATTAAGATAACCTATTATCTGAAGGAATACTTAAGTAAGGTAAGAATCCAAAATTTTACAGTTCATCATAATGTGTAAATATGTACCATTAATTGGAGTACTGGGGTAGACACAAGACAGAGAGTTGATATTGATATGAGCATGTTGTGAAGATGGATCATTGCAAGTGAATCATGTTATGTTTTTACCTTTAAGTAACTGGAGCTGTGACCGAAAGAACATACTTCCTCTCTACGGCATTAATGCTAAACCAGTTCCTTATAAACTTCAAGTATGTTCATGCTAATCGTAGGTAGATACAAAANACGCAATTGTGCTTTTTTTTACAACTTAAACATTTGAAAAAACAATGTTGAAGTAGGAAACGAAAATTATAGGTAGTCATGTCGCATATCGAGTATGTATTCATCGAATATGCTTACAACTCAAGTAATTTATTGTTAAAAAAAAAAAAAGGTAATTTAACGCGTGTAAAAAGTCGGTATTAATTACCCTTAAAGTAAATTATGACTTAACTTTAACCTAATTACACATTGGTAGTTGGTAAACGTTTACATTACCATAATAAATGTCTGTATAATTTTACTCCACCTGCACACCGTCGTTTGCATTTAATAACAGTAAGTACCACTTTTATGCCCTGTTTTCATTTTATTTTATCGTCATCGTACATGCCCACGACTAGAGAACAGTTTTTTGTTTTTACTCGAAAATATAACCAAGCGAAAAAGTAACGTAACTATAGATTTGAACATTTTCATAATTTCACAATTGAAATACGCACTTCGGCTACTGAAATCTAAGCCGATAATTTTAACCAATTTCTCTTCGTTATGCGAATTTGCCACGGGTAATTTGGATTAAGTTTCGTATTTCGTGTACCTTTTCTTTTTTTAATTCCTCAATATTCTTGGTACCTAACGGTAATTTAGCTACTAAGGTGGGCTAATTTGTCGAAAATTTTTAGTTAAATTAACCAAACACATTCGCATTCGTGTTTTTATTTTATTTAAAAATAACAAAAAAAAAAATGCTTGAGTTGGAATAGTGTATCTCATTGTAACACACTTGCTTCGATATAATAAACCAGTTTTTTTTTGTTAATGTTTTTACGTGAATAACAAATAAAATCGTAATTTTCTTTGTGGTATATGATTTTGGTTGAAGATAACTGTTAGTCTGTGTACGTAACGTACGGAATAAACGGCATTCCATAAATACTTACGGCATCGCGGTCCCCCACGAGCTATTCTTCCCCATGTTGTTTTACTTGTGTCTTTTTTCTAATCGTTATTCTGTAGTCAATGTTGTCGCCTTTGCTGTGGCGGCTTCTTTGGTATAATTTTGATCGACTGATCGGGCGATTTTGTTAGATCACCACGCATTTAGATTGATTGATTTTAAAACAAAATTTGAAATGTAATTTTATTTAGGGTGTCGTCTGGGTCTCCGAAGTCTTGAGAAAAAATACATTCGTTTCTTGGTATACCTACCTGTTTTATCATTTTTCCGCCTCACAAACTTCGCTACCACTCCGAAACCGTCTCTAAAAGACAATTTTTCCATTCGAGCTTATAATAGGTAGGAAGTTATTTTCCGGTTCGTATAAAAAAAAAAGATATCGTTTTAATTAGAAATTACTCTTCTTAGGGTAATGATGGAAATTGATGACAATTAGAAATGGGAAGTGCTGAAATGCTGATCATGGTGTCGAGACAAATGATTATTTCGATGTAACGCTTGATTAATCATGCCTAAAATATACGCCATTTTAGATTTCCTATTCTCCCTTTTTTTCACCGTTTGACTCGATCGATCTTTAAAATATGACTTCGTCCAATTACATGTTGGCAAATAGACAAATGGTTTAATTTGTAAACCCTTTGCGGTGAAACCTTCTAAATGCTCTGCAAACTCCGCTTCGACTTGATGTTTTGACTTTCTCGAATTTATGCCGTTAAGCCCGAAAGATAACAAATGTATGAATTGAATTGACGAATGTGTTGAATGAGCTATCTCCAGAAGGGGTAAATTTCATGAATTGAAAAAATTATTGACGAATAGATTATTCCCGGCATGTGGCCTGTGTTTGCTATGCTGTAAAGTCATCAGAATGTTGTAACGTGTCCGTGATCTGTTCTGTGTGGTCAACCGTCGCATACGTTCGTGGTGTGGTTTCCAATATTTTTACTTAAACCAAAATTCTCTTGCGGGGATATCTTATACGAGTCTAAGATTTACAGTCAGATCTGATAGTAGTGACTTGGCTTTAATTACATAATTTCAACCAAAACCAAATATGTACATGTAATTTATCATTTTTCATTGCATGTCTAGCAAACAAATTTTTTTTAAAAAATTCATTAAAATATATTTTCCCGATTTTTTTTGCTGTAATATGTCGAATTTGGTTTTTTGGTCAATTTTTGGATTTTGAATGAGGTATTGGTATTTTTAAGAGGGTGAAGGGATGGTAATTTTTCATCAAAATTTTCCAAAACGTAATTCATCATTTTTAATTGTTTTTTGAGGATACTTGAAAAACATTGGGGAAATTTTATTTGGAATTATTTTTAAAAAGTACCTTCAAAAATTTTGTCGTTTCTTAGAAACTGAAAAATAGAAATAAAAAATCCGTTTAAACAATGAAAAAAATTATAATGGAATTTTTAAAAAAATTTTGAAGTTAGGAAAAATGGGTAACTTTTTTGAAAATGAGTTTTTCTTTTTAAGAGTTATCTAAAAAAGAAAACTGTTGAAAAAAGTACCGAAAATTTTCTAAAAATTAATTCAAAAATTTTCTGAAAAAGTAACAAAAATTTATTTAAATCTTTTCAGGAATGCTTTTAAAAAATAATTTTTAGAAAAGTAAGTTGAGGTACATTCGTTCAATTTAATAAAATTAATGTCTTGCTCGAAAAGTTTTAGAGAACATCGCAGCTTTTGAGATGGACCTCAACTCTTCTTACTTGAATGCAGCATTTTGGACTAGAACTCATATTTTAAACATTGGTGAGCTGCCGTCGCATAGCCAAGAGGATCCAGGGGGTCTAACACCCGACCCCATTGAAGTCAAGATAATCATTTCTTACTTTGATTAACAAATTGTGTCAAAATCTTTTGTTAGTTGGCCCAAAATGCAGTTTTTGAATGTAAAATTTATTTATTTATTTTTTTGCAAAAT
>JAAOIU010165272.1:0-15656 GCA_018107765.1 Hypogeococcus pungens | reverse complement strand
TACATTGAGTCCACCAGTCAATCTCTGGGGCAATCCATAATAAACTACTTCTGAACAACCCCGAATTAGTCAGAAACATATTTGGGATGGATTTGTCTCTTTCCAATGGTTGAATTTAAAGAAATGTTGGTCTCGACCCTTCCATAACATACCTACCTACCCATTCTATTTGTTTTTTCTGTGAGGAAGTGTTCCATAACTGTTCGTTATATTTTGATCTTCGGGTCTAACTCCTTCAACTCAGTAACTCATATGTTGCGTGAGCGCTACTTGACAATTTTTTCTTTTTTGGTCGAGTATCTATATTTCATATTTTTATTTGAAAAAAATTTCATTTTACATGATGCTTAAGAGTACATAATAAGATGCGAGTCAGTAAAAGCCTCTGCAACGCGAGCAAGTTGTTTCGGTTCCTATATTTGCTCTCCCTATGTCACATATGCACTTGCCCATGCCTGCACTGCATAAATATTCTCGTGGTACCTCAAAGGTGTCGCGATGCATCGTTTTTAATATTTCCCGAGCTTCTTCTGCAGTGCATGAATCTTTTTCACATTGACAACGATAATAATACACATTGTTTTGAGCGTATACTTTTAGGGATGGCCTGTTGAAAAAAAATAATAATAAAGAAAAAAATACTTACAAATATAAGTCCCTGAAACAGGTAGGTACCTACATTTTAAATAATTAAACTACCTATTTGCGTCGAACACTTTGCCCAACACGGGTATTTGGCAAATGTAGGTATAGTACTTATCTTACTCAAACTCACCCCAAAGGTGCTTCTGGATTCATAGGAAGCGGCGATGAACGGCATGCCGAAATATAAATTAAAATTAACATCAAACTTGTTACCTTCATTTTTTTTTATATTGATATTTTTTAGCTTCAGATACCTATACTAGGCACTAGCGCATCGAAAAATATTTGAAATAACACTTTTGAGATTGTGGATGCAGACGAAAATTAGCTCGCACTTGTGGATTGAAACTGAAATGAGCAATTTAATTAAAACAAAAATACCTATTTGTTTGGAGGCAATAAAAACGAGCGTTTTAATCTTATGAAATAGGTTGTAATAAGCGCGAATATTTAATAAAAGAGTTTTAATTGTCATCGTAGACGGAAGGGAAAGACAAAAAAAAATGGTTTTTTGCATTTATATAGTAAATTTTGTAAGTAATTAGTAATTCTTTAATTAGGTGCTTCAGTTCAATTTTCAGAACATTGTTTTGAAATGAAAAAACAAGTGATCCACTCTTTTAGATCATCTACATCTACCCTTTTCTTATGAGAATTTCTAATGCATCTGGTTTTTCAAGTACCTATGTATATGAAGTTCGGGGTAATATCCCAAACATTAGCAAACAATAGTTTTATATACTTACTTACCCACCTACTTATTTTTAATCTTATATTGCAATAATTTTTCGTTAAAATGTCCAAAAACATGTGCGATTTTGCAAGTTCTACACCTTAGATCGGAAAAATAATTGAAAATTCGAGTTTAGAAGGGTCGAATCATATGACAATGGTACCAAATTCACCCCGAGTCCTTCATGCGGAGAAACTGGGGCAAAAAAAAAATAAAACTCCCCGCACTCGCCCTTACGAGGGATTTTCGACGGCGATAGACATGTTTGTGAATCTTAAAAATGAGTTTTTAAAAAATTTAACGGTTTTTAAAAATTTATTAATTTGAAAACGATTGCCATTGACAAATTTCAAGAGGTGGTCAATTTTAGAAAATTGACAAAAATCGATAAAAACTTACTGATTTTAGGAAATTTGGTAATTTCAAAAAATTCGCAAATTTAAAAAAAAATTTACATATAAAAATTAATTAATTCTAAGAAATTAATAAATTTAAAAAAACTTACAAATTATGAGAAATTCTCGAATTTTTAAAAATTTAAAGGTTCCTTTGTATAAATTTATAGATTTGAAAAAAATTCTACGACCAAGCACAATCAAGCTGTTCAGCTGTACAGCTAACATGATTTTTAAAAATCAAAAAATTCTTTAAAAAATTGACAAATCTTACTTTAGAAAATTGATAAACTTTAACAAGTTCACAAATGTCAAAAAACGAACAAATTTCTAAAAATTCGTAAATATACAGATCTTTAGAAATTCATGAGTTTTAAATGGCAAATGTTGAAAAATTTGAAGTTTTTAATAAATTTACAGAATTTTAAAAAAAATCCATGACCCATGAACAAATAGTTTAGTAAAGTAGGTATTCACATTTTATGAAATTCGCCACTTAAAAATTCACTAATTTCAAAAAGTTGACAATTTTTTTAAAATTTTAGATTTTCAAAAACTCTATGACCATATTTACTCAACTCACATCTTTGTACAGCCGATCCTTGGATATCTGTTATGCAAATTACAACTATGGAGAAAATCCAAAATGTGTGATAAACTGACTAAGCAATGCCTAACTCACGTTACATAACCGAGAATCGAGTACCAGAGATGGGCGATTAATCTATATTTTTAAATCGATTATAAATTAATTGGTTATTTTGAGAAAAAATCGATTTTTAAATTTTTTGCAAAAAAAATATCATTTTTTAACGAAATTGAACTACTGTTTAATGATTTTTATTTTTTGGTTTCGTATTTTTCGAAAAAGAGGTAGTGGGTCCCAAAATTTGTCAAGTTTTCAAAAAGTTTTCTGTTCAAGTTTTTCAATGAAAGTCTATTTTTCATAACCTACGTGAATTAATGTGAAATTTTTAAGCAAACCTCGAAAAAAATCGTGAGAAAGCTGACGATTTTTAAGTCTTCAGTCAAAACGAATGGTGTGAGAGAAAACAGTCGTATCTATGACAAGTTGTCTCACGCTAAATTTCGTATCAGGAAAGTCAACTGGGTGGTTCCTAAAATTTAAAAACTTGAAAAAATCGGGTTTTAGTCGATTAATCGATTATTTACAAAATCTCGAAAAATCGATTATTCGACTTTTTCAAATAACTGATTTTTACCCACCACTGCATCGTTTACGACACCGCTGCATAATTATACTGCATTAACTTGGCCGTTACGTAGTTAGATACGTACATGAAATTGAACGAAGGGAGGGGAAAGCGGAAAATTTCGCAGAATTACTTTCGCCGGTTTTGTGGTTTACCAGTAGTTTTACACATAATTGAAAGAAAATAAGATGCATCGTGTGAATGTTAAATGTTCGATTTTGTGGAATATCACTAAATTAGTAAGTTTGAACTTGACCATTAAAATTGCTCGCGTGTTGGCAATTTTATCGCATGAATACCCACCTACGTTTGATAAAGGTTTTGATATCATCGAAGGCAGGCGCCTGGCACTATCGCTTGCAATTCGAATCTCGTGTGGCGTTTTCATTTTTTTAAAACGCGTTTTTTAAAATTATGTTCGATGATATAGTTGAAAAATGTAACGAAACGTATTTAATTTCTCCATTCGGCGTCGTTAATTATTCGCTATCTTTCTATTCGAACATTCTCGTCGAGTATAATAGTTTTGCCGCAAATGGTACGGAATTTTACGAACGTTTGATCGGCGTGCATTTCAATTACGTTGAATTGGAACCTAAGTTTTTATATTATCTATCGTCTTTCGGCTTATTAGCTTCTTTTATATTACTCGTTGCGTATTTTATTAATTCCGGTGAACAGCATGTCAAACAACACCATCGCAGTAACATATCAAACAAGAATTTATCCTCTTACGTCGTATCGTATGTTTTATTGTACGTATTTAAAATTTTATATTACAAGGTGACATTTTTGAACGTTTACTTTTTTCTGTATTCGTTGATGGTTTATATTTCTGCTTTTTTAACGCTAATAACGACCTTCGACACGTATTTGGTTATTCGCCATAGTGTATTGGAATTTCGTATCGTTAATTTTAGCTTCGATAACTATGTATTTTTTTTGTACACCTTGTGCGGATGGGGGATCCCTATACTCTCATCGTACTGTCTGATGTATTATGAGCAGGTCACCATCGACGAATTCGTGTATTTTATATGTTTCGTCGAAGTAATTTTAAGAATGTCTAGTATTATATTTTTACTATTGACTTTGATAACATTGAAGAAAAGTACCTTATCGAAGTTCTCTCACCAATTTTACGCCCGTCTTATGGTACTTTCGGGTGGCGTATTTTTCATGTCGTTAGTCGAAAGTATCTGCAATGCTTTAAATCATTTTTTCGTTATTGACGTATATTTCATGTGCGTTGTAAGGTATTTTTCCGATGTAACCGGAGCGCTGGAAGGTGTCTTTATATTCTGTTTGTTCGCTCCTAAAATTCATAAGATACGTATCAACGATGGCGAATCTTCAACAAAACTCAATTCTAAGCTCAGTTCGACTTGCATCACAATTGAAACCGGAGACAATGACTAGTATTACTAAAAACTGAGGTATTTACAAGTAGAATAAGTTTTTATACCTATTACTATAATAAATGAATTTTTCAATTCCAAACGTATTTTAATTTTTTATCGAGTTTTTCTGTACCGGGTGTCCATTCAATTTTGCCCCATCATTACATTTCTGCAGAAAAATTGCCGGTTGGCAACATTTCGGTGTCTGTTCACATTGGTCGTGATGGCCAACCCACGACTTTTTTGCAAAAGTTTGCCAAAGGTGGCTAGAATTAAATGGACACCCCGTACACCCAGTATTAGAANAAAAAAAACATTTCATCGCAATGACGAAATTTATTACTACGAGAGAACAACAGATACAACATAACTAAAGGTAGGTACATCAATAGTATTTGGTTAAAATGAAAAACAAATTTGGTTTACTTGACTTCGTCATATGACACAAAAATAAAATCACAATCGATTTATAATTTGAAAAAAAAAATAATAATAATAATCAACACAAGAAAAAACAGCTGCACCTTTATTCTATACTTTCAAACCTCCGTTTGGTGTTCAAAAATATAGATTCCAATTTAACCGAATCTTGATGAATCAAGGAGGCTTCTTCGTTATATTCTTGGGCATTTTTGCACAAGAGCATAAAGTCGTCTTCCAAATCATCGAGGCAAGTATACTGAAAAATATTTTTAAAATAAGATTATGAAGCTTAATTTTGAAAAACGCAAAACATTGAGAAATTACATAATTTTTAAAAAGTGCAAAATTTTGGAAAATTGTAGCATTTTAAAAAATTTTTACAAATTGAAAAACTGACACATTTAAAAAAATTTTCGATTTTAAAAAATACCAAAAATTGAAAAATTACTCAATTCTAAAATTTGCAAAAATTTAATAAATCGTCACATCTGGAAAATTTTCTAGAAATTCAAAAATTGCTAAATTTTATAAAATCGCCAAATTTAAAAAAATTGGAAAAGTGTTCGATTTTAAATGTGCTGAATTCTTTTAGGAATGCTAGATTTTGAGAAATCGTCCATTTTAAAAAACTAAAAAATTTTGAAAAATTAGGGAATTTTAAAATTTGTCAAACTTTAAAAAATTGCTAAAAATTGGAAAATCGCTAAATTTTGAAGAAGTGTTAAACTTTGAGAAATTTAAATCGTCTCATTTTGAAAATTTTCTATAAATTCAAAAATTGATAAATTTCAAAATTCGCCAAATTTCGAAAAATTGACCAATTTAAAAAATTGTTGAATTTCGAAAAACTGCTCGATTAATGACAAATTTCGAAAATTGGCAGAAATTGCTCAATTTCAAAAAATAGTTAAAATTTGGAAAACAAATTCCAAGAAATTAACAAATTTTGAAAAATTAGCAAATTTTTTAAAACAAGTTGATAATTTTTGGAAAATCGGCGGATTGAGTAGGTATTGAGTTTTTAAAACTGGAAGATTTTGAAAAACAGAAAAACTGGCGAATTTTGGAAGCTGACTTAAATACGAAGTCTGACAAAATTTTAAAAGTTGTCTATTTTTTTAAAAAAAAGTTCGATTTTGATGTTTTCTTATTTTTTTTTAATTGTTCCAATCTTCCAATTTATTATGAGATTTTTTTTTATTCATCAATGTTTTTGAAAACTTTGACATTAATTTCCCAATTTCGACTTTTTTTCACATTTTCAACATAGGAGACAAAATAATCCCCGATTCTGCATTGCCGATTTGAATAAACAAATTATTAACCAAACAGTAAGATTACCTTGCCATCCTCGAGTTTCGACAAAATCTTCTTAATATCGATCGGTCTCTTGATGACCTCGTAATAGTGCGGTAATTTGCGCCTAGAAGGTAACTTCATGAACGGATCGCTGAGTACACGGGTTTCGCCGTCGGTTACTTCAGTGTGCTTGATCACTACGTCGATAACTTTTTTTAGCTGCCTTTTCAACTTCGCTTCGCCGGCTTTGTCAACCTTTTTACGCTTTTGGAAAGTCACTGGTGGATCATCGTCGTCGTCATCGATACTACGTTTCTTGCGTTTTCTAATTCGTTTCGATAGCTTGATATCTTCTTCGTCTTCTTCGCCGTAGTCTTCGACGGTGTCGTCGATAGCCTAAAAAGTATGATTTGTTTGAATGATTAAGGTTATAGAAAGTTAATGCGTACGTAGATAACGCGACGCGGTGACGAATTCTAAGCTATACGCTTACTTTGAGCCATTCTTTCTCAGTCAAACTGTCGGTGTAGTCAACTTCTTTACGAGTTCTTGAACCTCTACCCAAAGTAACACTGAGCTCAGTGTCATCATCGTAAGTCCATCTTTCGACCTACGAATAAAATAAAAATAAGTATTATTTAAATGTGACCGCAGCGAAGCGAATATTTGAACGTATCTACAAATTTACCTCATCGTCATTTTTAACCAACCAATCGGGTAATTCGGCTTCCTCAACAAGACGCGATTTGCGACTAGTGCCAGGTTTAGCTTCTTCTCTGCGTCTTTCCAAATCCATCTTTTGGAACGTTTCGAATTCGCTTTCACTTCGCGCGATCATTTGATTTACAGTTTCATCATCCGGTACTTCGTTTTCCTCCTACGAGTTTACAAACGACGAATTAAGCCGCCAAGTTGTAGCTGAAGAATGCTGGAAAAAGTAGGTAAAAAAATTTTACCTCATCGTCGGCGTCATCCTGATGCAAAATAGTCTGCAAAAATTGCTGTCTTTCGGATCCGGTGGATTTTTGATCGAACATACCAGCTTGGATGACTTTCTCGTCCATGTTCAATTTATACCGAGCAGCAGCCAAAATACGTTCTTCGACCGAATTCACGGTCATCAATCGCANCACGCGNACTTCGTTNTGTTGACCNATACGATGNGCACGATCTTGNGCTTGTAANTCCTAAAAAGATAAGCGAGTATTTGAATGAAATTAATCAACGTGGCAGTCGATGCATTTTCATTATTCTACTAACCTGATGCGGATTCCAATCCGAATCGAACAAAATAACGGTATCGGCTGCTTGCAAATTCAATCCCAGGCCTCCGGCTCGAGTGCTTAATATGAAAAGGAAATATTCGCTGTCTGGACTATTGAATTTTTTCAACAGATCCCCACGATCTTCGGCTTTGGTGGCGCCGTCCAAACGCAGGTACGAGAATTTCCGCCAGTTCAGGTAGTCTTCCATGATAGTCATCAGTTGAGTCATTTGACAGAACAATAGGACTCGATGATTGGTAGCTTTCAGTTTAGGTAAAATCCGGTCGAGCAACTCGAATTTACCGGAGACGCGATACAAATCAGGTCTAAGAAAAAAAAGACACGAAACATTTTCAAATAGTATTGTCAATTTAGGCTTCGAACAAAGAGAAATTACCGGAAACGGGAAAATTCGTATATAAGCTTAGCAAAAAATTATTAAAAATTGATTAATTTTGAAAATTTGTCAAGTTTTGAAAAATTATCGAATTTTGAAGAGTTGCTCAATTTGACAGAATTGTAAAATTTTACAAATTTGGAAAAATCGTCAATTTTAAAATTTCAAAAATTGGCCAAATTTTGAAAAATGCTCAATTTTGGTTTTGAAAAATTGCTCAACATTGAAAAATTGTCAAATTTTGAAAAATCACTCACTTTTAAAAATTTACCTAATTTAGGAAAATCTGCGAATAATAAAATTATAAAAAAAAATTGAAAATATTAATGATTTTTGAAAACCGGAAAAATTTTGAAAAATCGATAAATTTTGGAAACTGACCCAAAATTGGAAGACTAACAAAATTTTAAAAATTGTTCGATTTCTAATGTTGTTTCATCAATTTACCATGGCATTTTTTAAAATATTTTTTTGACGATTTATCAACCCGTATCTCAATCTCAAACTTTTTTTCACATTTCCAACATTTCTTAGGTTTCTTAATTATTACAATGTAATTTTTCCAAATTCTTTGATTTTTAAAATTTTTTGGAATTTCGAAGTTTCTAAATTTTATAAAGTAATCAAATTTTGAATTTCGACAGAAAAGTTTATGAGCCTTCCTCTGTGGGCGCCTGTGCTCACATAAAAATGAAAAAATTTTCAACTTCCGTCAGCGACGTACCCACTGACGACTCCAGTCGATGTACCCATATGGTCACAGTACTTCTCCTCGATATGTTGAAACATAAAGGGATGGTTGCACAATTTCCTCAATTGAACGATAGTATTCATTAGTGCCTTCGCTCCTCCTTTACCTTGTTTACCCTTTTCAGATCCGTCCGTCAAAAGAACACCTTTGCTTTGCATATGCCTGAAATGAAATGTCCCATTAGACGACCAACGTACTTATTTACTACTAATTCTGAACAAAAAATTAAGCAGAAGTTAACCTGTATAAGACACGCTGTAATCCGGACATATCGCATTTGATAATATACTCGACTTTATCAGGTAACTGCGATTCGACTTCTTTTTTCAATCGTCTCAGTAAAAATGGTCGTAGCACTTTATGCAGACGACGAATTATCAAAATGGTTTCTTCTTCGTTCAATTCCACCTGCGCCAAAACAGCATGGCAGAAAATTAATCAAAATTGAATCTTTTAGTGTGAAAAAAACAACAACAACAACAACTTATGAGTACTGACTTTTTCACCCGTTGTAGCGAAAGGAGCATTGAACCACTGTTCGAAAGTCGAACACGACTTGAAAATAGACGGAAGAAGGAAATTCAACAACGCCCATAACTCCGGTAATTTATTTTGAAGTGGCGTACCAGTTAAGAGTAACCTGTGAGGGGCTATATAATGTGTGTTCAACACCTGAGTCAATTTGCAGTGATGATTTTTCATACGGTGACCCTCGTCGATGATCATGTATTTCCAGTGAATCTATAGCATATAAAAATACAAAAAAACAGTTAAGAAATCTTTTTTTTTTGCCATGAAAAAAAATAAATATAAGCGGTACCTTTGCCAATATGGATTTATCTTTAATAACGTATTCGTATGTGGTCAACAAAACGTTAAATTTAGCAGATTTCATTTGAGCTTGCAAAGTACGTCGTATTGCCGGCGAACCTTTGTACGCAACAACCAAGACAGACGGCGACCATTTTTCAAATTCTAATACCCAATTTGATAAAGTACTGAAAATAATTTTAAAATCAGAATTTCGTAATTTTCAATCAAAGATGACGGATGGCGGAACCACATTTCAACAAGGGTAGCGAGAGAGGGAGTTCTGTGCTCAAAATTCATAAATAGGCAGTACAAAGTCAGTTTGAAAATCCTGTTCTTTTTTTAAAGCAATTTTTTGAAGAAAAGGATTTTAGGAATTTTTTTTTTCAACAAATTACACCTCGACCATACCCCATACTTTTGCGAAATAAATTCAAAATTGTAATTTATCAAAATTTTTGCTCACTTGAATTTCGTGAAAATTAAAATTTTTATAAAATTAAAAATTAGAAAGAAAATAAATGTTAAGTGGAATGTTATGAAGAAATTAAAACATATTTATATTAAGCACAGGCGAAATTGAACATTTTCAGCAGAGTGTGCCAACGGTTTCCTCGAAATCATCAATTTTTACAAAATCAACAATTTTTGCGAAATTTTCAATAAGTTAATAATCAATAATTATTATGGGTTATGGGTTTTCTACTTGGATTTTCAATTCGGGTTACGGGTTATGGTTATTTTTTCTTGCGAAAAAAAGTGCTCACTAGGGGTTACGGTTAAGGTTATGAGTAACGATTACAGCTGGGTTTTCCAGCCCTGATTTTGGAACACTAAAAAAATAAAATTTAAATTGGAAATTCAACAAAAAAATAATAAAAAATTTTGAAAAAATTGAAAATTCTAAAAAAAAAATTCAAGAAAACCATAACTTCAATAAAAATTTAATTTAAAAAAAAATAGAAATAAGAAATGATCAAAATTTTAGAAGAACTGAAATTTGAAAACTCGTAAGCAGAAATTTAGAGAAAAATGAAAAAAATAGAATTTTTTTTCAAACTTGGATATTTTGAAAAATTAAGGTTTTTCAGAAAGTAGCTGACACGCTCTAAATGAAGGTGTAATGTTTATGAATTACATTGCTTTTTTCTATTTCAAAATTATTTTAAAAAATTAACCAAAAATAATACATATGATACTCCGCTACCCCGATCACGCTATAAAACTTCATTTTATTTCCTCAAGATACAAAAATGATACTCACGATAAAGGCACTATAATCAAATACGGCCCATTCACCTTCTTCTTTTCCATTAAATAGGTAATCAGTGCGATTGTTTGAATGGTTTTACCTAAACCCATCTCATCAGCCAATATACCGTTCAAATTATTATTGTAAAGTGAAACCAGCCACTCTAAACCCTGTGAGAAATAACTCTCCAGTAATGTTTGATGTTATAAATGATCAAATAATTAAAATTGGTAATTTTCGTATTTTTACCTTAATTTGATACTCTTTTAAAGTACCATTAACCAAAATTGAAGCTTGCTCTGTAATACTTTCGTGAACTGTGTGAGCAATACTGAAAAATATTTCAAAAATAATGTAAATCAAATTACGACAGTAAAAAATCATTCGAGCAGGAACAAAACAGTCTTACCTATAATACGTATGTTCTTCAGACGCATTTTTATATTCATCATCTTCGACTTTAGCCTTCCTAATGACCGCTTTGGTCCTACTTTCTTCAGACTTTTCTTTACCACCTACCAGACAGAATAATTAATTAAGAAATCTACTCCTGAAGAAATTAAGTTCGTCTATTGGATGTTTACCGGCGTCTTTAGACCCGTCATCGTCACCATCGTCGTAGTATTCTTCTTCTTCGTAGTCACTTCCATCTACAACCTCCCATCCAGGGTGTGTCTCCAACCACGAGTTGATCTGACTTGCCAAAGGAGCATCTTCTCCTTTTAGTTGTTTACCTGTGAAATTCATTGACAAAAGTTCAGATTTTGATCACACGAAACTGAGAAGTGAAAAAAGTAACTCAATGCTTACCGGTAGAAGTTTCAACGACCGTTACGTGTAAATCGGAGAGTTGAGAATTATCGTCATCAATTTCCGAACCGAGTAGTTCGCCGTCGGCGCCTCTTTGTTTGCGCTTTTTCTGAAAAGTTGAGAAATATTTAACTGAGATAAATACCGTTCAACGGAATCTGAAAATATCGTACATTTTTCTTCTTTTCATCTTCCTCCTCTTGTTTTTTGCGTTGCTCCATTTTATGTTGTTTAACCATCTCGGTCAGATTACTAATATATTCGTCTGTTTGCGAAAGCAAAAACGCCAAACGTTTGTCCTTCTTCTGATCAATGAGTTTCCTATTTGATTGAAGATCGAGAATATAATTTAAGACGATAGAATTAATTTTTGAAAAATTCCGCAGCTGAGGATTCAAATGACCCGTTACCTGTATCCTTCTTCATCTTCAGCCATAAGCCTTCGCATTCTTTCTTTTTCAATGCGTTCTTGCTCTTTTTTCTGTTCTTTTTCCGCATTCGCATGGTAGTTGAGCACAGCTCTGTTGAGTTTCGAAATTTTGGCTTGATTATTCCGGTGGAATTCTCTTAAATCTTTGCAGTTTTGTAAAACAGCGCTCAGATATTCCTAAAACGAGGGGAAATCCGTCAAATGTGGATACAGGGAAGATTAAGTCAACTAAGCAAATATCCGCATACCTGATGTTTCTGCCTTTCCTTTCGGTCAGCTTCCATTCTTCGTTGTTTTTCCAACTTTTCGGTGGCACGAGCCTCTTTCAAACCTTGCCTTTTGGTTCGTTTGTATGCTTTACAGCTTATAGCGGTTTCCAAAGTAGCGTCTCGTCTCTGGCACGCTAATACCTGAAGGGTATGGTCATCGAAAAAATCATGTACGATATTTTAGTTGAATTTTTCCAAATTGAGGGACAATTTTTCTTTCTAAACCGAAAATATAGTTACGAGTAAATATCCAACATACTTCTGCACGCAATTGACGTTGAAAATTCAATACACGTAAAGCTCTAAGCTCGATTTCTGCTTTCAATTTTAAACTTTCCGGAATTGACGACGGTAAATTGGTTAACTCTTCGACACGATTGGCTATTCTAGCAGAAACCCTATAAAAATTGTTAATAAAACAACATCTTCAAATATTTCAACTTAAATGATCCTTGTTTATGTACTGCCGACCTGTTTTCCCTTTCCCGAAGAATCAAAATCGGATCGACACCAGTAGGTTTTGGCATCGAAGTGACTCGACCTTGTTTTTGTGGTAACAGTTGACTCTGTGGAGTGGGTTGTTGAGGTAGCTGTTGGGATAACACTTGAGGCTGCTGCATAGACGTCATACCCTGAGACATTGACATTTGTTGTTGCATCGGTGGTATCTGCATCGGTGGACGAATGCCTTGCATTTGCGAATTCGCCAACCCTGGAGATAACGGCATACCTGGTCTCATCTGCCCGTGGGAGTTCGGTCCACCTGGTCGCATATGACTCGAATCCATCATATCTAGTGAAGAACAGATCATTAACAATGAAAAGAGATTAAAAATATGCATGAAGTGATAAGAATACCGTTTTCAGGCATTTGACGTTGTTGGTACGCTTCAGGATTCGGTGACCCAGGTCCTTGAATACTTATAGTGTCCATTTTTTTACCCTGTGCTGCCATCATGACATCCGGTGTGATATGCTGATTTCGCGCCAACTGTCGATACGCCATTATCTGCGCTCGAAGTTGTTGCAATTGGTTAGAACTAAAAGCGTGTTTGCCTGAGCCGAGCGGACTCTGTTGCTGAAATTAAAACGTAATCGCTTTCAATATAAATTCACTCTTTACTGGGCCACTGAGTAACAGATTCAAAATATTGATAAAATTCACCTGTGTGGAAGGTCTGGAACCGTCCATATTACCCTGTCTGGCCCTTAAGGCGATCAATTGCGAATAACGCGGATCTTCTTGCATACCTTTTTCTTCCATGTTATCAATAGCTCTCTGTAATGCGTTCAAGTTTTCTTGCCTATTTCCAGGCTGCAAAGAAAAAGTACATATGATATTGCGAGTCACTCATGCCATCACAAAAAATTTTCAACGGAAATATATATACGGATATTTGTTGCTGATGAAGTCCACTCATTAGGCCAGAGGAATGTGGCGAGTAGTTAGGAGACCCTTGTTGCATCGTTGGAGGTGGATTCCCAGCATTATTGTTATTCATTGGATTCATCATTGGAGGTGGCCCACCATGATTATATGGTGCTGTACCCATGGGCGAAGGTGAGGGTGAACTTTGAGGTGGCCCCATTAACGATGGTGGTGTTTGAGGCCGAGGCATCGGGGAATTCTGAGGTAAAGGACTAGCCATAATAAATATGAAATTGGTTAACTATCGACAATAATAAAATAAAATAACAAATTCAAATCAAAAACGCGAAAAACAATTAAAAATAAAGGTAATAAGCTCCATTTTTGCGACTTTTATCACATATTAACAACACAACTGCCACATTACAACGATAAGATAACTGAGCTTTGGGAGATAAACAACATCACTGCGCAGTTGAACTTTCAACATCAACTCGGAAGAAGCAGTGTTACCTACTGAAAAAATATAAAATGTATTAAAATCCAATCAAAACATTCGTATTTTTTAGGCTAGGCTAAACAGAACAAGTTTAAACATGCTTTTTGTTAAAATGAAATACATATTTGTTTTTTGTTTAACTCATTTTAAGTTTGTTCAAGAAGACAAAAATCGATAGTAGTATATACGTATGTATTTTACGTGATCCTGACTCACACTCATTTTCTTTGAATTTTTAACCCTGTTCATCATGTTTTTATCTGTTCGATAGCCAATAAAAACCATTTCAGTTTTCTAACCATATTTATTTTATTTTTGTCCCTTCAATAGCCGATTGAAAGTCTTATTAGTTCATTACCCAGATAATACCAAAAACACAATTTCAAAGATCTTGATATTAATTTTTTAGTAGATTCAACGCCAATATTTATACTACTAGGTATCAATTAATCTAGATCGGCAAAACGATGGAGACACTTTTGATTTCTTTCACAAAGTATCTACTTCAAAGAATACTTACTGAAGGTGCGAATTTCTGTGACATGAGTAATGATGTCATTAATTTCTGATTTGCCTAATTCTCCATTTCATCAATTATTCCGAAAAAGAAACTTCATAAATTACAAAATCAAACCCCACACTTCAAAGTCACGACGCTATATTCCATATCAAAATACAACAGAATAAACGCAAAGAAACACAAAGTTAAA
This sequence comes from Hypogeococcus pungens, assembly GCA_018107765.1. NCBI lineage: Eukaryota > Metazoa > Arthropoda > Insecta > Hemiptera > Pseudococcidae > Hypogeococcus > Hypogeococcus pungens. Next base: position 985 of record JAAOIU010165272.1, on the reverse strand, counting down.
ATCATAATAGGAACATGAAATTACAAATGTAGAATAAATTAAAGCATTTTGATTACGCGCTCCGCACGACTATAACAAAATAAAATCTTATACGATAGAAAAGCTACAAAGGCGATAAAGCGATACGAAAGGTAGCAAGAAGACTAGATAATTAAGACTGTGAGGAATTCTCCACTTCTTTCCTGGCGTCCATGAAAACTTTTTCAAGCGCAACTGAATCTCGATAAATCAACGAATCTTCTTCGTTATATCGTTGTGCATTTTTACAGAGTAGTATGAAATCATATTCCAATTCGTCGATCGATACGTACTATATTAGAAGTAAAACAGAAAAGAAAGATCGAATTTTAAATGGATGAATAGAAAATCAAGGTTTACGAAAAGTGATTCCAGTTAATGGGGATTACTTTGCCATCGTTGATTTTAGTTTTGATTTTTTTGATATCGACGGGTTTCTTGATGACTGCGTAATAACCAGGTAGTTTTCTTCTGGAAGGTAATTTATGGAAGGGTTCGCTAAGCACTCGTTCCCTGAAAAAAGTCGCATACGTGAATAAAATATCCAATTTTGGGTAAAAAAAAAAAGAGAAATAAATGAATTTTAGCTTACTCGTCTTTGTATTCGATGACTATATCCATAATACGTTCCATTTGTTTTTTCATTTTTTCGTCGTTAGCTTTATCGACACGTTTTTTCTTTTGAAACGATACCGGCGGATCACCATCGTCGTCATCGTCATCAGCAAGGGAACCTCGTTTTTTTCGTTTTCTCGTTCTTTTACTAGTTTTTACTTCGTCATCCTCTTCTTCGTCGTACTCTTCGTACGTGTCATCGATAGCCTAATCAAAACATTAAAAAATTATACAAACGTAGAGCAGTAAAACGACATTAGGTACAGCTCCTTGTATTTACCTTCAGCCATTCTTTATCGGTCAGACTATCAGAATAGTCAACTTCTTTACGAGCTCTCGAACCACGTCCCAT
>JAAOIU010165250.1:0-10307 GCA_018107765.1 Hypogeococcus pungens | reverse complement strand
GGCCAGTTGGGGGCCGCGATTTTCTTAAGGGACCTGCCCCTCCCGGCCCACCCGCTGGCTACGCCCTTGGTCAAAATTCGCCCAATTTGTCATTTTTTAAAATTTCTCAATTTTAACCCTGCCCCTTAGGGTGGCAGTTACGCGCCGCTCCCTCACCAGAAATTCGCAAATCGAACCAACTTTTCCGCAGGCTCGAAGGTGGTCCTACTAAACACTCAAAACCAAAATTTCAGTCCCGTAGGTTGAATGAGAGCTGAATTGGGTATTTTCAAAAAGTGTGCAAATCGCAATGTTTTACTACTTTTTGAAGATTTATAATTCAGCCCCCAATCAACCTGCGAGACTGAAATTTCGGTTCTGAGTGTTTAGTAGGACCACCTTCGAGCCTGCGGAAAGTTGGTTTGATTTGCGAATTTCTGGTGAGGGTAGCGGCGCGTTGAATTTTCTCCGAATAGAAACATCACTTTTCCCACGAGTTATCGTGGAAGCATTGTGACGCCGCGGGCTAACTAAGATCGCCCCGGGGGCACGAGTTAATATGAATCGATAGAGCTGAAATTTTTTGTGGATATCCTCCTTATGTATTGGCACAAACGTACAAGCGGTCCTGAAAAAAATTCAAAATTTTTATTTTAAGTTCCACCCTACTCCCCCATTTTCAATATTTTTCGGAGTTCCTGATTCTCCAAAAAAAAAACATTAAAAATTCCCCTTTTTTTAAATCAAATTTTTTTGAAGTTTAATTTCTTCAAAAATCAAGCTGTCTTCAAAATTGATTTTTTAACGAAATTTTCGAAAAATGAGACTACGCCGATCAATTGAGATCGAAACGTGAAAAAATTTTAAAAATCTATCGTGCTAATGGTAAGTTTTGAAAAATTTCGAAAAATTGTTGAATTTTGAAAAATTATTACCTACTTAAATTTTGTAAAATTGCCAAATTGTATAACTTTGAGTAAATAAAAAGTGAAAAAAATCTTGGAATTCAAAAGTTAGTCGTTGACAAAAATATGTGCTGGGGGGAGGGGGCGAAAAAAACGAGACCGAAATGTAAAGATGCTGTTTTTGATCAGATTATTTTCCAAAAATCAAAATCAAAATATTTTTCAAGCAATTTCGACGACTGATTCAATTTTGTTCTAAACTTTGCAACGTTTTCTCGCACTGAATATCAATGACAGTGTATTAAAAATTCTCCAACTCCTCCTCCTCCTCCTCCTCCCCGAATCACCTTCATGTGAAATTCAAATGACACAAAAATCATTTTGGATTAGCATACGATCGCATACCACTTCGATATACTTTTAGGCCGATTGGATAAACAGTCATAAAACAACGCATCCGGCTAATTAACTGAACCTGGTTGCGTATGAAGTATAATTTTTCGAGCCCCAAAAAAACACGATTTTCCTACTTTGAGACAGCTAAGATCTCATCGCAGGGTTACGCCGTGAGCAGGGAGGGAACCATAAAACTTTAACCGATTTTATCGATAATTTGTTCGTCAGTATAAATCATGTTCGACTACGGCATTGATACGATATTTATTTGATTCCAAAAAATATAGACTATAATTAATGGAAAACCTGTTCGAGATTAGAATATATTAGATAATTTAAATTCAATTTAATCGCGAGAGTACTCCGGTTCGAGTCTTATTAATGATGATATGCAAATCCTAATCGATGATCGCTTTTACACTCGCACTAAATTCTTCATTGAAGGTGTGAATTAGAATCTGCCCGTGTAGGACCATTGGTTCGAATTTTTTTCACGAAATTTTTGTTTTGATAAGCCGTTCGTGGGTACTGGAGGATTGGACTAGGAGAAAAACCGCTGCGTCAGTTCCAGTAGCCGGATAATATTTATTTTAAAACGTTATCCGTCTGATTGTGTTGGCGTTATTATTGATAAGGTGGGTGTGAAAATTAGAGAAGTCATCGGGACGCAACTGGTTCTGTTGATAGGCCAGGCAGGTAGGTATTATTTATCAAAACGTCATTTTTTTATCCAACATGTAACCGACTTTGTTGTCACGTATTTCACGTACATGTTGATAATACTTTCGAAATAGGTTATGTATATATGTAGGAAGAAGACGCATCACTAATCTAGCCAAATTACGGCCTCGCCCGTGTTGATAGAATCTCTCGCGTGAAATTCACCCAACATCGGTATTTATTGCATCGAAAATTAGACAAAAAAAAAAAAAAACACGGTGGTTTTGGATTTAGATATGTTAATACCTAATTTCGTCGTCTCTTGCATCTTAGTATACCGATACGCGTCGTTGTGTGTATTTAAGGAAGAACACTCTCGCGTAAGCGGTACGTATTATCTAAGGTAGGTATTTTTACGTTTAACGATGCCAGTAATGAAGTCGTTCTAGTTTGCGCTCGAGTATGCCGCTGCAGCCGTCATCATGACGGTGCAAACAAACTTCCAGAGAGGTTAAGACACCTTATTGTTTGCCTTCTGCTGTACAAGTCAAAGTTTACAGGTCTCATGATCAATAAAAGTCAACGCGAATGGCTTGTAATTTTCTCAAACGTACGAAGCGCCCTGATCACACCGCCGTGATTTATTCAGTCGCCATATAACAGTGTTTCATTTTCATTTTTTAAAAGATGGACACGCTTATACATAAGATCGTTCATTTAGATATTGCCTCGCTCGAATCGAAATGTTTTAATTAGTCATTGAAATGCCACTTAAGACGGTGATGTGAAGAGCATGCCAAGACTATATGGCGAAACGGCCATCGTACCTATGATTTTAGTGGACCTATTTTGATGTCGTGTCATACTCATGATGTGACTTATTAAATGAAAATTTAATGTAGTTATTATTCCTCAAACGTATCGGTAATGAATTGCTAATAATGGTTTTACCCAATCAATGTCTGCACGATGAGGTATTTATAAACCTTTGGACTGTCGCGTCGTGTTTGAGGTGTGACTAGATTATTTGAGCGATAAGGTGGAAGGGATCCTACCTGTTAGATATTGACAATTTCATGCACGATTGGAGCAGATAACCAATGAGAAAAAAGAGTGGGAAAATATAGGCAGAGTTCAACTGTATAATGAGTCAGCTTCCTAAATTTGATTTTTAAAATTAGCATTCGAAATAATATTTGAGAATTTTTTCAAAAAAAAAAAAAGTCAAGAACAAATTTTTACAGATTGAGAAATACTGAATTTTTGAAATTTTTAAAATACTTCATGTTTTTAAAAATTTCGCCGAAACTAAATTTTTGAAATTTTTATTTGAATTTTATTGGGTGTTTTTTAAAATTTTGTTAAAAAACAAGTGGCTTTATGGAAATTCTCAGAATTTAATCTCAGCTAAAAATGTGGTGGTTTAAAATTTTTTTGGATAAGAGTTGATCAAATCTAGTTTTTTTTCAGATTTATACAAATTAAAATTTTCAAATATTTTTTAATTTTTTGTAAATTAAAAAAAAATAATTTTTCAAAAATTTTCGAAATCCAATTTCAGCAAAAATTTTTATTCAATCTCAAGAAATTTTTCAAAAAATAACCATCCAGACTCTTGGATTAAACTAAAACGGAATTTTTCAAGCCGACCATCTTTCGAACAAAACTTTACTCAAGGTTCACCCAAAATCAAACATTTAGTATCTAGTTACCACAGCACAGCACTCATGTTTTCATCACCCAAAACTCCCATGCGTTCGATGGAAACTCCCTAAACGCACCGATGTAGAGCCCTAACACCAATTAAAATACCAATAAAAAGCCATCGGTTACACTTTGAATTAAGCGATCATAAAACCATTCAAACTTCTCGTACCGACGCGATCACGTTTTCGGTGCTATTTTATGTAAAAGATCGTCGCGTAGACCGTACAATAATAAAATGCGTCACTCGGTATCGGGCGACTCATCTGCATTAGGGTACCTCGGTTGAATAACTTATACGGAGCGGATCACACTAATGCAGTCGAATCTGCGCTTATCGAGGGTAATGAATCGTTGACAAGAAGGGAGATGCACTATGGAATTATATTTTTCGTAAAATAAGCAAAATGCATAGACCTACGTACATCGCAAACATAAAGATACAATTTTGATGAAGAAATTTCGCGCTGTTTGTGATCGTAATTAAATATCAAATAACAACAGGAGTACGTACGTACACGGGCCCATGTGCAGCAGACACGAGAAGGTTGATTGTTGATAAAAATGGCAAAAAGATGATTGATATCGGATGACTCAAGGGGTATTCGTCAAAATACAAAAGAGAAAATTAGCTGATTTGATGTGGTACGTCGTCGTGGTGGTAGCTTTTACCGTCGATTGATGACCGTTGTCAGTTACCACTATTGATAAAAAGAGGGACGCATACTGCACACGTGAGAGAACAAAAAAAATCACTCCTGGGGAAACTCTATTTAAATTGTACCTGGCGGTTGAAGTACTTTTTTGCTCGAATTTAAAACGAATGTCGAATCGTCGTAAATTATAATTTAAAAAATAACCCGTACAGTCAATTAAGAGCAGAACGGGTATCATAAATTTATTCCTTTTTTGAGCCTACCTACCCTTTCGATTTGTATAGTCAATTATTGCCCATTAATTTTTACTTAATAGTTGGTTTAAAATTGATCACGCCGTATACCGGCGAATGCAATTTATCGATCGAATCCGATGCACCCTTTTATCAATACCCTTAGTGGCATCCCTTTTTTCGCAGTCGTCGATGTTTCAAAGTCAATAAGGTCACAATGAATCATACTGCCAACAACCCTCTTGCCTGGCATGACGGTATTCTTCACCATTGAGCCGATTTTCAGCTCGAAAATGCCTCTTGTGATAATATTTATTTTAGAATTCGCAACTTGCAACTGTTTCTCGACTATTTGGTGCTGAACAACTGTCTCGTCTGTAGATATCGACACTGCGTTCTACTTTTCGACATTAACAAGCTACTTGGAACGTGCGTACCACGTACCATATAGATACACGTATTCGTATAATTACGCATCTTCGACTATTAACACCCAAGGCTGTCTTGCATAATTTAGTCGGCGACATTTAAATAAATCCATTGACAAGAGGCCTTCGCATTTCCCCAAAAAACACAACACGAATGAAATAATTTGAACAGTAGGACGCAGGCTGGCGTAAAATAGACGTTAATCTGTGTATATTTTCTAGTCGGCAATCCGAATCACCAAAATGTTCTAATTGCGGCACCGGTCGCTTGGCGTTTTCAACAAACGGAAACCGGAAACCGAAGATGTACATAGCGCACGATGCGTAACTGAACGAAAGTTATAATTTGAAAAAATATTACGTCTGTTCCGCATTTCGCTTTCGTAAATGTGCAATTGAATAGGATACGTGCGCTGTGTGTCAGTGCACTGTATTGTGCACTCAGCTCGGGCTCATGCAGTCGCTCTTCGATAATTAAGTAATTGTGCCCGTGAATGCGGCTACGTTCATCGTGTAATTCGGTTAACTCGATGGAGTCGATGCAAATGATTTATACGCGGTTAGATATCATAACGTATTATTTGCCAACGCCGCATTCCTCTAGATTTATCATCTAACAAATTGTCGGTTTCGGTCATCGTTAAAAGAAGCAGCTGCTTCGAAAATTACCGCAGTTATAGGCTAATTTTCGAGATGACGACGCAGATAAAAAAATACGCCGACTGAAATGATTTTTGGAAACCCTGAAATACAATTTCGCTAAAAGATTAATTTTCCAAGCTTAAATATATAATGCTGTGTCCAGATTTTTTTTTTTTTTTAGAAAAATTGGGACAAAAATACCTATTTTTTAATTTTTTGAGCTGCCCAATTTTTCCAAATTTTGTTGAAAATAGATTTCTAATTTTTCCTAAATCGTTTTTTCCGCTCAATGAATTACATTCGTAATTTTTTGGCTCGGAAAATTGTAAATTTAGTAAAATTTACTAGCTAATTTTATAAAATTTTTCAATTTTTCAAAATTGACTAATTCCGAAAAATTAACTGATTCCAAATAATTAATAAATTTTGTAAAATTCTTATTTCAGAAAAAATATTCATTTTAAGAGTCTGGCTGATTCTGGAAAATAAACTGATTTCACTAATTCCGGAAAATTGGCTCATTTCGGAAAAATGACTAAGTAATTCAGGAAAGTTAATTAACTACAAAAGCGTGTAAATTTAGAAAAGCTGACAAATTCCAGAAAATTGACGAACTCCGCAGAAATGTCCATTTCATTTCCGAAAATTCACATACTTACTTCGAAAAACTGAAAATTTTGTAAAATCTACCAATTTTGGAAAATTGGCAAATTTTAGAAAATTTACTAACTCCTAAAAAATTTACAAATTTCGGAAAATATGCCCACTGATTTTGAAAAGTTGACTCATTTTGAAATATCGACCAATCCCAGAAAATTAACTAAGTAATTTTAAAAAATCGGTCAAATTTTGAAAAATTGACGAATTTCGGAAAGTTGTCCGTTTTATTTCGGAAAACTGACCATTTCGATCCGGAAAATTGACAAATTTCGAAAAATTGAAAACAAATCCAACTAATTCCGGAAAATTGAGTGCCTCATTTTAAAAAATTAAAAATTTTAAAAAATTGTGGATTTTATTATGAAGTTGATAATTTTTCTTCAATTGAAAAAATTTTGACAAAAATCATTTTTAGAAAAATTTTCACGAAAAATTCATTTTTGTTCGAAACAAATTTTGTTCAATTTTTTGGGAGGCACTTTCGAAAATGTTTTATTTAAATAGCAACAAAAGTTCTCATTTACTTTTTTTCACAAATATCGATCGCCTTTCCAAGGAGAGTAGATACTTCTGAAAGTTATCTTGAATAAAATTCCTGACAATTTGATACCATAATCAACTCCAGTCGACCTCTGGGTAAACGTCAAGAATACGGGTAGAGAATCAATTTAGTCACTTGAAAAAAAAACACGAAAGTTTTGTGAGGAAGCAGTTCAATTTGAAATTTTTTTTAATAAAATTTTTTGATGGCATTTTAAAGAACTATGATACCTATATCTACCTACCTACGTTTTTGGTAATTCGCAAAAAAATGTATAAAATCGTGAATTTTATTTATTTTCAAAAGAAAAAGTTGAATATTAGAAAATTTTCGTTCCAAAAAATAATTTACAATGACGCGAGTTCGTGTCAAGAGACTCCTCTAATATTTATCTCGCAACCGGAACGTTTTTACTCCGCATAAGCTATACACATAGGTACTTCATAACCTCATCACAGAATAATAAACCCAGATCCTCAGGAGACCAGCCCGAGTAACAGACCCAGAACACAACTGCGATTGCACCGCGGCCTTGATACGTCAATGGTGCATTCATTAATCTAAATTAAAAAGCTATTTAATTACCTCTCCACACGGTATCCTAGTGGCCAACTCATAGTTTTCTATTTGACCATCACATCTCAACGTAATTACCGCCTCATAATACGGGAGAAGGGTTCAATTAATCCAAAAAATTAATTACGACGAATCATAAGCAAAACGCAACTTTAAACGAATTAATATTTTTGTTTCAAAAAAAAGAAAAAATCAATTACTCGTTCCGGGTATAAGCTTTATGGCTGGAAAGGAAATTTTGGCTGGTCGAGGAAAAAACACGTCGATTGGAGGTTGATAAAAACAAGTCGTCAGTGTCGCGACATCGTAACACGTTCGACATAAAAGTACTTATATGAAAATTCCAGCATCGGTGATAAAATTAGCATTATGGTAATCGTAAATAGTGGAATTTATCACGTAAATAATTTCACTTTGCCCGAACCTAAGCGATACGGTGCGTGCAATAAAAAAAGTTTATACGTTATTTTACCTAGCTTGATAATTGAAAATTCGCTCAACCGATGCTATACGTCTTTATAATAATTAAACACTCGATAAAACTTCTCACCTGTAAAACAAATAGAGAAAAACGCACAATTAGATACAAAAATAGATTGCTTATTTAAATGACACGTATAATAGAAAATTTCTCAATTTCGCAAACATCGCGAACCACGCCTCAGGCTACATGCCAACAATGCATCAAAAGACAACTTTCTGTGTGGGCTTTTAAAAATTCACCATGGCACGCATGGCGTATGTATGTAAGCGAACGATGCGAGCCAGGGCAAATATACGAGTACGAAAACAATCCCAACATGAATAGGTAACGAGTTCGAGCACTCGGTACTCGGTTAATCTTAAGGTAAATATTGAGTAAGAATTCCTAAAGCTAAACCAAACCTTATAAGATAATTGCGACGTATACCAGCGTGAAAATTTCTTTTCTCCTTATACCGCTCCCACTGATGACTACACAGTGTGCTGGAATCGTAAGCGAGCATAATTTTATAAAATGTGTATTTTTCAAGAAGATGACGCGATTTGATAAGTAGGCGTGTGAGCCATGATATTACCAGACCACACAAGCGTACTTCAGGTCAATTTAAAAAATTTCATGGCTAGGTACCAGAGTACTTTTCAATGAGCAATGACTACCAAAAATCGGCAACCGCGCTATACGCAAATGTAACCTGGGCACGTAGACGATTCAATAGGTAATTCTCGAATACGAGTTGACATTTACGATGTTAGTAAATTTTCACAATTCGGCTACCATAACAAAAGTCCCTAAAAACATGGCACGAACGTGACTTCCTATGTAAAAAAGATCGCTGTGCCGGAGCAAGAAAATGCCCATCAAGTTACCGTTTGTCTTAGCCTCTCCGGTAGTTAGAGGATGCCAATCAAACGTAACGTTAGTAGGATCGTTTAACTATTTACCATAAATTAAAAACTCTTTAAATGTCAACCGCGATGAGAACGTTCGAAAAAAAAACCTCGTTTGCCAGGTTTCTATACAACTGCAAGTGTTCACGTTCGTCAAGTTTTATCCATCAGCGATAGTGTCGCGTCTTATAGACCTTAGTTTAGTTATGCAAACCAATCCAAGGACTGTCGAGTTCACTGGAAATGTCCCGGAACAAAAATTTTCTCAATTCTGTCTGCATTATTATGTACAAAAAGAAATTATTTTTTTCTCATTTGTCTTCGTTAAAATAGTTGTTCGTACACTTCAGCTTTTTCTTTTTTTTTTTTAAATTGTCGTGATGACGTGTTTCAAGCAGAAAAAAGACTCATTTGAAGAAAATAGGATGTTGGAGAAAAAAATTTGATTGGTTCAGTTTACGAATCTAGACTATGAAGAAGGAAATGGAATAGGAGAAATTTTAATCATTTTTCCAGCCGAATATCATCGTACGAAATATTGATAAGAATTTGGGAAGCTCATCCAGATCGTGATCGTGATGGAAAAAAATTATTTAAAAAGTGTAACACGTACAGAGCACGATAAAATCATTCGATTCAAAATTCGCCAATCCCCTTCAATAAACAACGACGGAATGTGAACCGTTCGGAGAAAAATTTAAGGGATTAGCGATGAAATTTCATCTAACTATGACTCATAATCAAGACCATAATAAGTAGAATACCTACTTTCATAATCAATGAATCACTCGCTAATATGTAGGTATCCGCTGATAATTTCGCTTGAAAAATTCAAATAGACTACTTGAAAGCATGTTTCAATACCGTGATCATCGACACGTACGATTAAGTATAATTTGAATTTTCACTCCCAACTTCCTCCTAAGTATTTTTTTTTTAGCTAACATGCACGAATTATTCAAATAAGGCTCGAACTGGGAATTACCTTTTTACTTTTGGTCGCGTAAAATCTGTATAATGCATATTCGAAACACATAGCACATTAGATTTGAATAACTGCTCAATGAGCATCGAACGAAAAATATTGATGGTCAGTTGATCACGTTAGCTCAGTAGGTAGGCAATAAATTTAATATAAAAGAATTTTTTCGATCGTTTAAGATACCTCCATCTAAATTCGTGGCAACAAATTGGAACTGTGAATAATTCGAAATGTATTTGACCTAATGGTTGGAAAAAAATACTTATTCAAGTTAATGATAAAGAAAAAAAAGATATTAAAAAATCAGGATTTTTAGCTTTTAGTGATCATTGACGCACTTCAGAGGGCGGTTTCTCGGCTAAAGCCGGTCCCAACAATGTTGCCACCTCCAACAATTTTCAAAAAATCATTGAAGTGAGCGGAGTGATTGTGCAGGGAAAAAATTGAAATTTTACATAGTAAAATCCTCGAAAATAAAATTTAATGTTACGGTGCTCAACTTCGTAAAAGTTAAAACTTACAAAAAAATTTAAAAATTTTTGCACCATTCGAGCAGGTGTAAGTAGCCACAATA